>APFE030970840.1:4399-51392 GCA_000404065.3 Pinus taeda | reverse complement strand
GATCTGGGGGGACACACACCATGTCCTTGGTCCCACGAACTTGCCCATGTGGCTCTTCTTCCCGGAGGACACCTGGAACATATCATTTAATAAAATAGCTGCGGAATCCGGGGTTGGCTGCGGAAACCGGGATCAGCTATGGAAACCCTGTGTGAGCTGCGGAAACGCAGCACTTTGAACCAAAATTCTAAACCAAACACAGTCATTAGCATAATTAGTAAACCATGTAAAAAGTCCTAAAATACAATGATTTGAGCAATTTGATGGAGGGGATGAGTGGCAAAAGAAGGAAATGAATAGGAAAAAGAGGCTGAGAGGATGTGTAAAGAAGTGTAGGTTTGAGGCTCAACAGTGATATAGCAGGTGCCTTCTGTAGATTAGTTTTTTGGTGTTTACTCATTTATCACAGATTAAGCCTTTGCTGCCAACAGGCGTTCATAGCCTCAACAGGGTTATATTTTAACCAACAATGATTCATTATACCATCTGAAGGAATTTTCAAACTTCAAAATGATATTCACTTTCTTTCAGTCTCACTTGGATCTTGCCTTCTTTTTCCTTTTGAATATATATTTTTCCTTTTGGTTTGTTAAAAGACATTGTGTAGGTGTAGTAACCTAATATTTATAATGCCATTCACTGGTTGTAACTAAACTAAACAAGTTGGCTCTTGATGAGACCCCTTGTCTTCTGATCGAGGAGATCTTTATCTATTACCCTATTTGATATGCAATATTGGTAATATAAGTTTAATCATTTCCCTATTAACATGGTAAACAAGCTCATAATGAGACTTTTTATCTTCTAAGTTTCATATATTGTAGAATAACACTTTGAGAAAAATAAAATTTTATGAGATGGTGTAAATCATTGGCTCTTTTAAGAGTTTTGGGTGATAATGATAGAGTTTTTAAGATACTCATCTACAGAAAGTCCTTACTAGGTTAAAAATCCTTTTCTTGACTGATAACAAAATATTCATACTCTATAAAGATAAGAGTTTGTTCATAGAATAAATGTTTTAAGAAAGATAAAGTTTTTCCAAATAAATCAAGTTTACGTTAATACTCAAATGCCCTAATTATTTCTTTTAACTCTTACTTATAAAAGTGAAAAAAAAATAGAAATATTATCAAAGATTTTATTTTGAAAAGCCAAAAGAAAATACTAGTTTAACAATTATTTTCCTAAGAATCCTAAAAGCAATCTAATACAAATTTGGAAGAGGTTATCTCTTAAGAAAAGTATTTTTTCAAATTTTTCCCATTAATGGGCAAATAATCCTTCTTACTTCACAAGTCTTGTAAAATAAACATTGATTGTCCAATTTTTTCAGTCATTTGAAAAGGGCCAAGCCATAGTCTTTGGAATTTGGTATGTCTACCTTTTTCCTCATGTCTTTTTTCCCATTTCAAAAACAAGTCAACTACTTCAAGATTTTCTTGACTGGTAGAAGTTGTATCAAAATAAGCTTTGACTAATTATTGATGATGGAAGTGGGTTGCTTTAGCCTTTTCTCATTATTCTTCAAGCTTGAGAAGCTGAAACTGTCTAGCCTGGAGAGAAGAAGAAGGGTTTTCATCGACGAATTGTACTAGGGAAAGATATGGGATTGCTATGTTTGTGGGAAGAATAGATTCTTTTCCATAAAATAAAGCAAATGGAGAAGAACCAATAGATGTTTTCTGAGTAATTATGTCTTCCCATAGAGAAAATGTTAATGCTTTGTGCCAATTCCTATGATTTTGATTAATAGTCCTTTTGATAATTCTGATGAGGTTCTTGTTTGTTGATTCTGCTAATCCATTACCTTGTGGATAATAATTGGTTGAATATTTCAACTTGAAACTTGGATTTAGAGCAAACTCTACCATTGTATTTCCAAAAAAGTAAGATGCATTTTCAAACATTAAATCCTAGAGTAAGCCAAACCAAGTAGTTATGTACTGATCAATGAAGTTTGTTATGTTTTATGTATTAGCTATCTTTAATGGGATAGCTTCTATCCACTTTGTAAAATAATCAGTAGTTGTAAGGATGTACCTTTGTTGTTTGGAAGAGTTAGAAACAATCTCACCAATTATGTCTAATCCCCATTGTTCAAATGGTTGTTGAATGTTAATTGGTTGTAAAGGGAATGCTTGCCTTCTTTCTCTTTCAGCTATGGTTTGACAAGTTTTACACTTTCTTGCATATTCATGTGTATCTTTAAATATTGTAGGCCAATATTATCTTGCATCCAGGATTTTGTGAGCTTGTGTATTTCCCCCGAAATGTCCTCTAGCTGGTCCATCATGTAATTCCTGCATGACCTTTTCGACTTTAGGCTTCTCCGAGCATCGTAGCAATACTAAATCATAATTTTTTCTAAACAATACATCATTGACTAGTTCATAATGATTTGATTTGAATCTTAAATATCATTTTGTCTTATAATTAAGATGCATGGAAACATATCTATTTTTTAGATAAAATTTCAAATCAGCATATTGTGATTGCATATCAAGGCTTACCTATGATATTTTTACTTCGTTACTTTTACCTTCTTCTAGTGGTGACTCAGAAGCTCCTGTTAACATCCTGAAAAAACATTGGCCACTGACAATTTTAGTTGGCTAGATTTCTACATCATATTCTTGAAGCGTAGTCACCCAATTGGCTCTTTTCTCCCCTCCTTCTCTTTGGATTAATAATTGCCTTAATGCAGGGTAGGGTACAATTATTTTTGTATGGACTTTAATAAGAAAAGGCTTGAAATGTTTCAAAGTTTTAAAAATAGAAAATGCATTTTTCTCGATAGCTGAATAATTTAATTCGACACCTTGCAACCTAGAATTGAAAAAAGAGATGGGTGCCTCGATATTTTCATCATTTAGTTGTGTCAAAACTGTTGCATACGATGTATTAGATGAAAAAGTATATAATACAAAAGGTTTGAGAGAGTTAGAGGTTGTCAATGAAGGAGCACTAATAATGGATTTTTTAATCAACTCAAATTACTCTCTTTTATCCTTGTTCCATCTGAAACTATGTTTTCTCTTATCATTGATTGAAGGGGTAGGACGATTTGTGAAAAATCTGGAACAAATCTTTTTAGTTTGTTTGGCCTAGGAATGATTGCATGTTTTCTTTGTTGTGTGAGAGGGGAGTATTTTCAATCTCTTGAACTCTATCAGGATCAATGTAAATTCCTTTCTTGGACACTATAAATCCAATGAGTTTACCTTCTGGTAAAGAAAATTGGGATTTTTTGGGGTTTAAGGAAATGCCATATTTCTTGCATCTTTCAAAAATGTGCTTCAGGTCTCTTAAATGGTTGTTCCTATCCTTAGAATAGACTGTGATGTCATCCAAGTAAATAATAATTGATTTATTAATTAGACCTTTGAAGGCAATGTCCATAGCACGTTCAAATGTTGCACCGGCATTAATTAGTCTGAAGGCATATTTTGATAGGCATATGTTCCCCACTTGGTCCTGAATGTTGTCTTTAATTTGTCATCTAGATACACAAGAATTTTATTTTATCTTCAGAATCCATCTAGAAAAGACATTAATTCAAAACCTGCAACTGATTGCAATATCTGTCCCATAGTAGGGAAGGGAAAATAATCTTTTTGACAAGCTTTATTCAGGTTTCTAAAATCAATACAAATCCTAATATCACCGTTATTTCTCCTTACGGGTACCATATTAAATACCCACATAGAATGTCTAACAGGGAATATTATTTTGGCCTTCAGAAGCGTATTCAATTCAGATTTTATTTGACTCTCAAGGATTGGGTGAATTTTGTGAAGCCTCTATTGAACTGGCTTTTCGTTCGAAGTCATAGGTATGGTATGTTGAATTACAGTGGTATCGTAGGTCTTGAGATCTATGTAATCCTAGGAACATAAATCTTTGTGTGTTTTTAACAACCTAATGAATGATATTCTTTCTTTAGATGAGAGGCCAAGAACTAGGTTGACATTTAGGTTTTTTTCAGTTGACCCTAGGTTTACTACTTCAAATCTCAAAGTAGAACTTTGAGTTTTGGAGTTGGTAATTTTCTTGAACCTATCCTTTAAATCATAAAGATCTTCCATATTAACTACAGAGTTTGGGATTGCGTTTTGATCATGATTATGTTTGATTTCAAGATCATGCTCATGTTCATCTATGATTTATTCTTCATACGACCCTTGTGATGTAATGAAATTAACTATATCGGCATCATTGTTGAATAATCTCGAATTTGTTATATTGTCATTAATGGATGGCCTAAATATTAAATCTATTGAAAATATGTTTGAACTAAAGCCTTCTGAGGGTATAACCGTAGATTCTACATGATCAAGTAAGTTATCACTTGCGTTTTGCAGTCTAGGGACTGAAGCAATGTTAAAAGCAAGAAAATGAGAAGTCAAATTTGGGTTCACGATTGATAATGTTTAAGGTGCCTAGAGACATAATGGATTGTATTTCTCACCTGATTCAAAATTATTTCATAATCACCAAATACTTGTAGGTATTTGACATTAAGAGTGATGTCTTTATACAGTCCTTGGATTAGTGTTTCATACTCAACAATATTATTAGTGCACTGGAATTCAAGTATGCAGGCGAGCATGGTTTTCTCTCCTTTTCGATTGATCAAAATGCATCCTGCACCTGCGTCGTCTTCTAATTTAGAACCCTCAAAATAGAGAGTCGACAAGAGAGAATTATTTGAAACTTTATCTACTAAATTTAGACATTTGGAAGCATATGTTTGTGAAAAATTTTCTATTTGAGAAACTACAACGTTATCTGGAAAGGGAGACCTCTGAGCATTAAAAGATCCAAAAAATGACTCGGATAAGTAATTTCCAATGATATTCTTGGTGAAGGCAACAATTTCATTGCTTCCCTCGAGGTCATTGATTGTATTTCATGAATTTCTATAGGTCTACCTTGATTTGGTTTGGTTTACCATTGCATGGCAAGCACATGTGAGACCAATCAGTTACAAAATAATCGTGAAAATTTTTAGACTAATCCCTACTAAGAATTAAACCATAAAGTTCAAGTATATTAGCCACTAAAATATCAATTATTTGTGAAACGTTTAGATTAGAGAAAATCCTAATTTAAACTAATGTTATCTCTCCAAGAACCTCGACTTTTGTCCTATCTAGCTGAACTATGTGTATTGCAGATTTTTGAGGTGTAATGTTCAATCTGGTGCACACAGCTCTTGGCATTATATTTGAGGAGGCTCTTGAATCAACAAGGCAGTTATGAACATTTCTATTGAAAATTTCATAAGTGAGCAAAAATGGAGGAATATGAGAAATAGACCTATCACCAATTAGAACTAGATCTGAAGGATCTACTTTGTTTGTGGATGAGGGAGGTTTTCCCATATCATAGGTATCTCAAGTAGCTACAATAGATGGCAGAGGAGATACAGGAATTTCTTTCAACTCTCTTAATAGAATCTTTTGTTGCTGCTTGAGTTTAGTGAGTTCATGCAATGAGAAATTTTCTATATTCTTTTTCATGTCTTCAACTATATTGTATTCCACTATATGTGACATTACCAATGTTTCTAAGGAATTTGGGGAATATAGAGGAATAGGATAGGTTTGTCTAGTCTTTGGTTTCTTATCTATAGTTTTCTCCTTTGCAGGAGCAGTGAATTTTTGTTTCTAATATGTGATAGACATGTCAGGAGAGTTTTTACTTCTTGTAGTCAATGGCACTACTTGTGCCTCTTATTCAGTTGGGGGGATGAAATCCCACATTCCATTTAATTCAATCTCTTCTCCTGTTTCAACTTCCTCTTCATCTAGAAAATATTCTTTTGCTTCATGATCAGAATCATCATTTGAAATGGTGTTTGGGGGTTGCGATGCAGAAGAAGGCTTCCTTTTGAATGAGAGGAAAGGTCTCTTAGGAGAAGAGGATTATGTGACCTATTTTTTGATCTTGACCATTTCATTAGACATTATTTTGAATACTTTTTGAACGCCTTCAAGATCAAAAGGGTCCTTTGAAGCTTTCTTCTTAGAGTCATCCTTTAATTTTGACTTCCTTTTGTCCATTTGTGATCTCTTTTCCAAAGATATAATGCTCCTTTCTATAGAGAGGGCTTATTTTATGTTTTCTACAACTGTATCTTTATTGGCTCTATCTACAAAAATCACAATATTAGAAGGAAGATATGATATATACCATTGTATTTGTATATCTAAAATAAGTTTAGAGGCAGCTGGGATTTTATTTAGCAACTTGTTAAATCTGGAGTTGAAATCTTTAATATTTTCATCTGGATTAGCTTTCAAATTAGAAAGATCATTTATCAAGGATGCTATGGTCATATCATCACCAAATTTTGCAACAAATACTTCTTGAAAAGTATCTTAGTCTCTAATTGAACCCATTGGAAGGGAAAAAATACCAAGACCCAGCAGATGCTTTGAAAGTATAAGGAAACAGTCTAATTACAACATTTTCATGTGCAACCCCATTAAGATTCATAGCTAACATAAAATTATTTACATGTTCTTCAACCCGGAAAGCATTGTCAGCATTGTACTTAGGTAGCCATTTTTCTTGGTTTGCTGGGAGTGCATTTGGATTTGCAACTAGGAAATCACCAGGATTTGTCCAAGGTCGATTCGACATAGCTTGATTTGGAGACTGAGAATATGGGAAGGTTGATCCAGAATTAAGTATAGATGGTGAAGAACTTATTACTGGGTTACTATTACTAATGGTAGTACTAAATGCGTAAGTGGATAGTTGGGAAGTCATGGATTGAGTAGAAGTGGATGTGGAAGTGAATGGATGGAAAGATGATGTGATCTCACTGGTATCTTATTCAGATCTTGATGAAGTAACTTTCCTATGTCATGGAGGGATAGGGAACTTGAAAGGGATGACCCCAATATTTTCACTTTGCAGTCTAGTCAATACACCAGTTTGATGTAATAAGGAGATAACACTTTCTTCGGAAACTTCGAGTGTCTTTGGTTTATCGGCAGAAATGGATATCTGTTCCAATTTATGTATCAAAGAATGAAATTCAGGAGACTCTAGAGTTTAATCTCAAGAAGGTGGTTGTCTTACTACTTCGAGAGATGAGGGAGATGTTTCTACAATTTTAGACTTATGATCTAGAGATTTTGAATGAGATCTAGAAGGTGTATAAATTATGGGGGGGGTTTTGAGTCTTATTAATGCTTTTCAAATGATCTTTAGGGTTATATGCCATTCACAGTCAAAGGCACTCCTTCTAGCACCAAAATTTTGTGGCCTCATAATTCTTTATCGAAACATGGGGTATAACCACCTGATCTAGACCTTGAGACAACTCCTTTTCCATTTAAAGTGGTGGCTCCGACTAGGGATAACAGGACTAGTTTCCTAGTGTGAGTTTTAAGATGAGAGTGGGTGGTCCATCAGTGTTTCCAATAGAATATTGATAATCTAAATGACTTATTCTATGATGCAATTCTCTAACTAACTTATTCTAATATAAACCTGAGTATTCATGTGTTGTATGCAATCTACAAAGATATCTGCTTAACATGTGATAATAAATATTGAACACAACTAAATAGAGATGATAACCTATAAAGGTAATTTCTTTGACTAAATAGTTACTCAAAGAAATTGATAAAATATATCGCATATATGATGAGCTATATATGAAAATCACAATTTCAGCTAGGCATCATACAAAAGTGCAATTAATGCTTAAAAGAAAAAATAAATCTCACATATAATTCATGGAAGTAAAGTTTTTCCACTAATTAAATGTAAACAAAGTCAATCATGCAAGATAATAGTACCATATGTGTGAAGTCGTGCTCATTTGACAAATGACATAGACCAACTTCTTTCTTCAAATCAAATTGTCTCCCAAGAATACAACAGTGCATCAACAAAGGAAAGTAGTCTGATATCTAAGAGAAAGGATCATGTTCCATAATTTCACCAAAAAATTCACAAAATTACAATAGTGCATTTTTTGCAAATGTTTTTGATAAAATTCTAGACCCTTCTCTAAATGCATGAGAATGGTATAAATACTATTCTAATTAATGTCCAAAAATAGGTTATACAAAACTTGTGGACGTTCCAAGCAACCTTCCTCCAAACTAGGTAACTATCTCGAAAAATAAACAGAGGTTGAATGAACATAACTAAGAGGATGACTTGTTTTCTATTGGATTGTCTTTCAAATCACATATATCGATTGTTAGTTGAATTTGAGGAGGTGCCCCAAAATGTCTCCTGAGTTGTCCTGTGAAAATCGCATCAGTGACTGGGTGCAGCATCCGCTGATCCATATGAAGGGAACAGTTGAGAGTCATAATCTAGTTGTGTGGCTTGACAAGATACTGCCAATATGACTCCCAGTTGGTCCTAGTAAATTTTTTAATTGCTTCCCTTTGAGTCTCCACCTTTTCCTACCATCTTTTATACAGATTATTTAAATCGGGCATTTCTTTCAGCTTACCTTCTTTAATCAGGTTGGTGGCAAACAGGGTGTGATTCACTTCCTTAATGATATTATTTGATACCCCAGCTTTCCTTTGCAACTGCTAGCTTGGCATGTTTGATTCTTGCATCCCAACCTGTGAAGAGAATGTACTTATGAATTTCCTCAATCTCGAGTAGATCAGATTTCCTTGTGTCTTTTGTTTCCTCCCATTCGATGAAATTAGAGATTATAGTGTTTAAATTGTTATACTCAATTCTCTGTTCAATTGATGTATCTATCAACCGATCACTAGTAGTCAAATAGGGAGTAATGTGTTACATCCTTCGGTAGAAATACTCTTGTTGTTTCACCAGAAGGGAATTTAATTCCAGTGCCTCTTTAATAAAATCCTCAGTAATGGGAACATCCTTGTATCTTTCCATGGCTTGTTGTATTTTTTAGAGTTGCATATTTTTGGCCAATATATCGCCTTCATGGCTTATTTTCCGAACCTCCATGTCTTGCAGCAATTGTGTGAGCTGCTCAATCGCTTGCTTGTTTACACTTTCTTTCTTTGCTTTGAGCTGCTGCTCGAGTTGTGCAATCCTCTCCTCTTTTTCCCTTAACAAAGCAGAGACTTCAGTAGCATTTTCCATAGTGGTCGATGCATATGCTCTTGTGAACTGTGATATTTTGGTCAAGTTCTCAACTATATTGAAAGGAATTTCCTTCCATACAACATCCATCAGCTCGTTTCCAAGTGGGAATTCGGGTGTCTCTAGCCTTTTCCTTTTTCTTTGCCTTCTTACTACAGACTTGTGGAGAGGGCTATAGAACACATCAATTGGATGTATTTTAGTTACTTTTAAAACAATTTCTGATGTGGGCAGAGTAGGGATAATTTCAATACGCTAGAATGTTGTTGCTTGTTCCTCCATAGGCTTGGATTGCTCACTGATCAACTTGGGCTCTGTATCCTTATGAACATTCAGAGGAGTTTTATATTCCACTATTTCTTGGGTTTTTGTTTCTTTGGGTGTGCCATACAATTTCTGATTAAACTGATTCCACTCCTGCTCCAAACCACTACCTTTGACATCTGAACTGATCTCTGTATTCGAGGTGTTCATCACTTGTTTCTCAACTGACTTCCTTCTGGACACAGCCATGTTATCTGCATCTTGGGGATTCCCTATGTCTAGTGTTTTCTCATTATTTAGCTGAGAATCTATTCGAGAACTAGGACCTTTACTATCAACAGTGACACTTGGTGTAGGCTTATCCTCAAGCTTTAACAAATGCATTGGGATCACTTCGAGCCTTTGATTTATGAATTCCTGAAAGATTTGAAAATCTTTAGGTTTCAGATTCGCCTTTGACCATTTGAACACTTGTTCAAAGGATTCGACCAATTATAAGAAGTCTTCAAACTAGCTATCTTCGTGGTTGTATGGCTTGAGCTTTACTCTACTAGTGACATTATATGTCACTTTGTTTCAATCAAATTGCCTCTTAGGAAACGTATGAATTCTGAGGGCCTCAATCTGTGTTGACTCTTTAGTAGCATGAACAAAATTTTCTAAAGTGAAAGAACCACACTTGACAAGGAAAGATGGCCATAATGACCTCTTACCATCTTTGAGAAATTTAGTCAAGAATTTTCCCATAGTATGGTAGGTATTATATCTTGCTAATAATTTATCAAGAACATATAAAGGAGGGACATGTGGACCAGTTGTGCTACAAAAAACCCTAATGTAGGTGAACCATTCTTCAATGAAATATTTTCCGATAGTAAACAATTCTGTTTCAGTTTCCTGGTGAAAACCTGGGGGCTTTCTTATTGAAAATTATTTGATGTAGGGGAAACACAACAACATGAAATATCTTATAGAAGTGAGGTATATAAAGTGATTAACATATTTGTTTATGACTGAGATAGATTGGGTAGGGGTCCTGTCAGGTCCATTTCTAGCCCATGGTTGGAAATGTGCAAAAATAGATGGCATCCATAATGTAGGCACTAAAATAGAATAGAAGGAGATTATTTGGAGAGGTGGCTCTCTTCTATCGATATTTGGTAATGGTGGTGCCTACTTTATCAGATAGAATGGAGGGCCAATTCATGATGTGGTTAACACAAACATCAATCAGAGGAATCCATTCTATGCAAAACTTGGTATTATTGGGTAGCCCATATAATCTACATAACATAGCTGTTGCATAGTTGTAGGGTTTTGCAAAGAGGCTATAGCATACATACCCAATTTTTCATCTTTGAATTTTTTGTCCAACACTCTCCAACTCTGAATCAGCTTGAAGGAATCTGGGTTCTTATTTTCAAAGTTGGCCACAAATTTGTTATCGTAGATATCCTGAGGTTCAGGTATGTGGTACATTTTCTTCATGTCCTCTGATTTGAACAACTGTATGAGCTCCATTCTTGAATTATTGAATTGCCTATCTTCAATGATGAGGTTTTTGATCACCCACCTGATCATATCCATATATGGGAGGATTTTAGCTCTTGCTCCTATCCTATGAAGGAAAGAACAAGAAGCATCTCTGTATTGAAGTCCCAAAGGTCTTCTTGAGTCAGTTGTTGCTCTCGTGACAATGATTTTAGGACGCTCATCGTCAAGCCTATCATATATGACCTGCCAAGTTGTTGTGCCTCCAAGAACATTGCAAAATGTATCAAAGAAAATAGGAGCCATGTTTGTAGACTTGGATTCAACAATGGTCTGCTTGCTCTATTTATGGATCACCTTAGTGACATGTATTTTTTAGCTTGCTTGAAATAAACAAGATATATCAGCCCAGACGTTATCTGGTTATTAAGACTGAAAGCTTCTATGAAATGAGTTTGGATTGTGAGAAAGGTTTAATGAGATACTCAATTTTAACTACCCATAACTTGGAAAATTATTATCCTCCCTCAAGCTGCTAAATATTTATTAGTCTGTTAATTCATTCGTTTTGGTATTTACAATGTAATTATGTCACATGCTTTACCACTCTTTATCCCACATCACACTCTTTAAATAGATACAGTATAGTGCTACCAGGCGCATAAAGCGAAAGGTGATTGCAAATATCACAATATCGCATTTCGTAAATTGTTAATGGACATTCTAATGGCATAACTAAGTTTCTTGTGAATATTGTGAACTGCAAAATGCTATTGTGAAATGACAAGGTGCTATTTATCGGGTTATCGTAGTGAGAGATTTAAGCAAAGATCACAATTTTTGAAGATGTTTTAAGATAGTCACACGGAAAAGTGTGATTTGCGATTTGCGATGCATATTTCATCCTTAGTTCATTTTGCAAGGTTTTGCTAGGTATTTTATTAGAGTAGGTATTATTATCCTAAGCCTAAAAATTTAAAAGGGTCCCCATTTATGACTCTAAACTTATCTATTGTTCTTTATAAATGGGGGGTTATTTCGTAGTACAACACGATGTTGGCATATAAAAATTGGGTGAAAAAAATTGTGAGGATAGAATTGGACTTCAAACCTCTACTAGATTGTGATCTTGGCACCATAAGAAAACAACCCCAGAAACTAGTTATTGAACCAAATTTGAACAAAGGACAAGAAGCGTGATCTCAAATTGTTCATGAATTGCGGTGACATTACAATTTAGTTCCACATTCAAGATCCATGTTGGCCAGATGGATGGGCCATGAACATGCCATTTACCATTTACAGATCAATCAGAATATCAAATGTTTGTATTTGGTTAGGGGGTGCCAAAGTTATTGTAACACTATATTACTTGTTCGAATGTCATGTACTTTCCTTAGTTAAGTGGCATACTCAATTAAACTTTTTATCATTGAAGTTGATGCCTAAGTTGGCTTGTTGAGATGCCTCCCCTTAAGTGTTTTATTGGATGACATTCCCACCTCATCGCTGATGACAGCCTCATAGATCCACTTAGCAACATATAGATGAATACATAGATTTCTACAGTAGTATTGATTTATGGCACAGATTGTAGACGCACTTAGCTGTCCTCTACCTCTTTCATATGTTGATGAAGGAAATATTTAAATGTACTTACTCCCTCTTACTCAGGGAGACCACAAGCCTAATCTTGTCTTTTCAAAGTGCACTGTGACCATCTGGTAGCCTGCTCAACATAAGATCCATCCTATTCATAGATAAAAACACGCCATGATACCATATAAGGTGGTATCTGTTGTTAATATGTAAAGTCCAGGATTCTCTAAATCCTACTGAAGAATATTGCAATATAAAACAGTGTTACCAACTCATTTCCAAATGGCTCATAGGAAAATTTGCTTCATAATAAGCCATACTAATTGCTTATATTCATTCAACCTCAATAGTGCTTCCAGAGCAGCTGCATCAAGAGGTATAACACTAATGTGCTCTTTTCATCCATTATACTTCCAACTGAGCCAACATCCAAATATTCCTGGAATATTAGACTTCAACAATGTATTATAGAGATGTCTTAAAAAGCAACAATCCAATCAAGAATAATAGTGAACCTGCAAGATACACATATGGAGACCAGGAACTTCTAGGTGTAGACTTTGAAATTCAACACCCTCTTAAATTAATGAACGAGAGGGTCATAAAACATTAATAATCATCATGTCTTGTCCATAACTCCCTCTGAATATAGGGAGAGTGACCTTGCCATAATATAATTGATGAGACATCTGAAACTTGACCCTTTTCCTGCCATGGACCCTTAGTTTCATGTGTCAATTAGGTTCCATGACAGCATCGAGAAAGAAGTGTTTAGGGCTCCCTCTGAAGTATTACTTCAATTGGAAACCTAACCTTCATAAATCTTCTCCTTATTTTTAATATTTATTATGTAGAAAACTTCCAATTACCAAATCACATGCATGGGAAGTCTCTCTTATGTGGTTTTCCCGATCAACTAACCGACCATATGATGTAGGTCATCATGATAGGATTACATGATTTAATATTATTTCGATCTAAGCCATGCAAGGTTTCTCCATACCAATGATGCTATTATGACAATATTCTTGCAGGTCATATCCATGTTTAACATTCATCTATTGTTAATACAACTACGTTCATGAAGAGATTTGTCATTAAGTAGAGTACACTTCCACATTATATAGTACCATCATTCTGATATCCTCTGCTAACTAGCCACAAAAAATATTGGTTTGAATCACAATGTGTTTCAGCTTTATATTTTCTTTAAGGATCAATAGTGCTTGATTCATAGTCAATATTGAATAACGTCGCTTCTATTGCAGACTTAAACAATCTTGAGTACACATGATGTATGAAGGTGCTGCTACCACTACTTTTGCATGTTGCTCTTTTCTGAGGGAATTTTGTTGCTCCTGAAACCCTACAAATTTTGAAGGAGAGATCCTTGAGTATATTGTAATGGTCATGATGGATTTTAGATGTTATTCAATATCTTAGCTATTTCTTCCTTTTATAGGATGAATGTCTTGTGATGAGAATGAATATGATAATCTTATTCTTGAAATGGATCCATGACTTGGGTGTCACAATTCTGACCCATACCCATTATTACACTGTCTCAACTATTACAAAAAAGCCATTCTATCGTCTAATCAAGAAATTGATAATGATGAAGCTACACACTATCTTTGACTGATGACAATTCCTCCAATTGAGAAAAAATAGAAATCAACGTAAGTTGATGTACCTCTGATGTCCTGGTGATGTATGATTTTTGCCTTGTCACTATGTAGATTCAAAGTTCTAGAGATGTTACTACTCACTATTCATGTTTTTGGAGAGCTAAAATTGAGATATTCTTACTAGGAACTGAGTCTTGATCAAGATTTTTGTTGAAAAACCCTTGAACTAGAGGAGACTACTCATTTTAATCAGATGTATAGCAAAATATTCATGTATGAAACTGAAGTGAGATATGCCAATGATACTTGATCTTTACGCCCTAGAAAATATTTAACATACTTCTAATTAATAGTCTACCAAGGGATACCCTACCACATGGTCAAAATGGTTGTGTTCATTATGCTTGAAACCAGATTTGTAATGAGCATCAAAACTTGAGTAACATTAAAACAAGATATACCGAAATCAAAATTGTTTTATTTCTTTGAACTCTTGTTACAACATAGAACAAGGTGTTAAAATAACAAAATAATTAGGTTGAAAGCCTATACACCTTGTTCAAAGAGTAGATGAGAGGCCACATATTTCTAACAACTGGTTATGAGAACCTTAAACAACAACAAATTGTAGTTTGGTTTCAAACATCAAATCAGATTCAAGAGAATTTAGGCCTGATAAATTTTGATCTAGATTGAGGTTGATTCAAGTGAAAAATCCACAAGATGGGTCACTTTGTTCTAGGGTAGAATAATGTGATTGAATGAGTCCTCAAAACCTAGATCTGTAATCTTCTAAGGAAAAACCATATAGGAATGGCTTTCAATATTGAAAGCCTGATCAGCTTGAGCTAAAGTCACTCTTGAAACTCTGATAGGCATGATGTGTCCTCATCGTATAGTTGTTACTCATGTATATGTCAAATAGTTCTCATGAAATCCCTGTAGACAAAGTCCTTAGAGTCTTTAATACACTTTCATGTATCCAACAAATCTTATCTCATAATAGGACTATTACTTCTTCACAAGTCTAATTATTTCAGACCATATCCACTTGAAATCCAAAAAAAAAAAAATCCTTAATGAGGTTCAAATGATTGCTTCAGGACAATCGATAGGTTTAGTATTTGATTCTTACGGTGGTGCTACAACAATTCCATCAATACTCCTTACTGTTTTTCAAAGTATAAGAATCAAGTCAATACCATGCCTCTTATTTCATTAGGCTAGTCTTCAATGAACTGAAAACCTCTTAAATTTTGGGTTGCCTCTTATTCTGACAAATAAATTATGACTGGACTCTTATACTCAAATTGTCTTATGCAAAATCATGTCATTGTGAAACTTTGAGGGTTACTAAAAAATTCTATAGTCAATGCAAGGATCTCAGAGAAACATATTTCATGTGGTATCTCTCACTCGAGCTACATACCTAATGAGTTATCCCTTCCAAGCACAATATCATGCTTCATAACTATAATGTACTCTCTCTTGTTTGGGCTTGTCCTCACCTTGGCTCTGATACCATGTTAATTTGAGTATTAACATGGTATTTTCTTAGAATAGTTACTTCATGTTAGCTTGATTTCAATTAAATCCATTTCCTTAAGAAATCCCCTAAAACATTATCACGTGATTGTAACTGAGAAATAACATGAACAATAAATGCAACAGACAAGTCAAGCCAAAGAACATAGAAATTAGCTCAAGCCAAGGAAAAACTCCAACATGGGGAAACCCTTGACCAATTCTTCTTTTTATTGATATCAAATGTTCATTAGAGATGGAGAGAGAGAAATATGCAAATGGAAAAGATGCAGCCCAAGTGAATCTTTCATTTAAACACTAGCTCAGAAATTCTTCCCTAACCGGAGATCAGTAACAAGTAAAGCAACAACAAAGATTGTTTGAAGAGGACCCCAATCCTAGTTGAAATATGTTGTTACCTAATCATGGGGATTGGGTGAACACTTGTAAATAATGTAAATAATAAATAATGGAAAAGGAAGAGTCATCGGGACGTGAAACCCAAGAGTCACTCCCTCATGTATATAACCATGAAAAATCTTAATGTATAAACACAGTTCATTTAAGGAGTTACCTCCTACCTTGACATGGTATCAAAGCCAACCCCCATTTTTAGTATTTTCTTCATTGTAACTCTTGCTAATTTCCTGTCATTTTCCTCTGTCCCTCTGCCATTTTTTTATTGTCATATTCTATGCTGGTCCATGTGAACTTTGCATGCCATTATTCCTCCATACTAGATTGAACACTGCCAAAAGTATTAATCTATGATGGAAATGAAGCGTGGGCTTGTAATATTCAATGATATTGAAAAGAGGACAAGGAGAAAAAGTAGTTGAAGAGTTAAGTTGGTAATTTTGGTCGAAACTCCTGGTGCTGCTATTGAGATCGACATGAAATATGGTGAACTACACATTTGGTCGAAACTCCTAAGTGGTGAAGCCTATTGTATGTTTTGTATGCTATGATGCATTGAGGTATTGAGTTCCTTTTGATATCCATGAATCATATCTGTTGATTTCAATGGGTTTTTGAAAATTGTTGAAGTAAACTTGAAACTTTTGAACACGTTATATGTCGTTCCATGTTGCTTCCCAATCCATTGTTTCTCCCTCATATCGCCAATCAATACTCCACTAAAATACCATTGTGCATTTAACCCACTTCAATACCTCCTCTCCACTATGTATACACCTCCTAGTCTCAGTTATAACAATGTCACCCATCCTCCAAACCACTGATTGCACATAACCGCTAATTCCATAATACGCCCACTCTCAACCCTCGACCTTCCACTCTGTGATGTTCTCCACACTAGTCGTTGCTTGACCCTCAGCCCTCCACATTCTTTTGCTTGCAAATGCATTGATACACTATATCATTTTGTTTGGAACATTGCTATCAGAACCACCATATAACTGTTCATTCATCGTTGTGGTAACGTAGCTCCCAAATGTTCCTTCCATTCACAGACTCGCCCATATGCTCCCAATGTGACAGTCATAATCCTAGGGCCCAAACCCTCCTCCCTCATATAAACCTCTTTCTATATATATATATATCATAATTGTAATTTTATTTTACAAAATTACCACTAGAAGTGCATTTCTTCCCAACAAAATTATTTTTTACAAAACACATATTTTAAAATGCATTTTTTAATATCTATTGTGGGAGTGGTTCTCACCGGTGAAGAGAACTATCTAGAAGAGTCACGGAAGATCAAACATACTCTCACTTTTAATGACCTGTGGAAAGGAGTTTCTATTGGAGAAAGAGACAATGAACGAGAAAAGCCTACCTAAAAAAAGAAATTTTCCATTTGGGAAAAAAAGAAGAACAAGTTTTATGCCTTGATTGCAACATCTATAAATGAATAGGTGAGTTTCCATATTTCACCATTTTCAAATGCTTTTGAAGCCTTAAAAAAACGGAAGGAACTATATGACTCACACTCTGCACTTGAATTTGTTCAAATGATGATTAAATTGTTCAGCCTTGAATTAAAAAATGATGATCCTGTTTTTGTTCATCAGAAGTAAAATTTATTATGCAAGATATCAAAGTCACTAATGTTGAACTATACATTTCTCTGATAGCTTCTTTCAACATACTTTATCCCACTTATTCAAATTATCTTGAGTCATTGCAAGAAAATGGAAACCTAAAAGAATTTATGTTTGACTCCCTTATGAATAAATTTGCTCAGAGAGAGAAAGAGTTTGGGAAGAAGACAACTCCTCGGTCTTCTAAAGAAGTTGTAGGTCTTGCACATGGAGATAAGAAACTTGCTCAAGATTCTTCCAGAGGAAGATGTGGTGGAAGAGGAAGAGGAAGAAGAAATTTCAGAGGCAAGGTGGAAGACACTCTCAAGGAGAAAATTATGATTTGCATTGCATACATTGGAATAGAAATGGATCACATGATGCATCCACATGAAAGTTGCCTTCAGAAAGAATTGAATGCGAAAGAAATCAACCCAAAGGTAAAACCAATGACAAGGAGAAAGGTAAAGCACATTAATCTGCTGACTATGTTGTGGCACATTACAATCTTGGACTAAATGAACACTTGTTTAATGCTTCAATTTCTTATTGGAGAAATTATTGGTTGCTTGATTTAGGAGAAACTTGCCACGTGAATTTTAAAAGAGATTTTTTTGAAGAATTTACTGAAAATGTTGATGTAGTAGTATACTTTGTAGATAAATCAAAACTGAAGCCATCAGGGCTTGGCACAATTGAGCTCAAATTTCTTGGTCTTCCAGACTTTCTTCTGCATGATCTGTTATATCTCCCACAACTGAGCAGAAACTTGATGTCCTTGGTCTACATCCACTAGCAAGGACACTCCATTCATATGTTTGATGGTAAGGTTGAGGTGATAAAATCATCAGATCACTCACTTTTCATGACACGAATAGAAGAAGAAATGCTTCTCAAACTACAAGGTACCTCTGATCATGCACAAAATTTCTCATACAATTCTCATTATGATGATGGTACATTCTCATCAAGTGTATTATGGCACGCTAGATTTCGAAACGAACTATGATAGCCTTTGCTTGTTGAAGAAAAATGGTGTTACTGGTTTGAATACAATTCCTAGGAAACTTAAGCAATATCATGCTTGCATTCAAGGAAAGCAGAGGAAACAGTATTTTCAAGATTCACTCTCTAGAGCACATAGAAAACTTGAACTCATTCATTCAGATTTATGCAATCCAATGCCCATTACTTATGCAAATGGAAATAAATATTTGATGATAATTACTAATGACTACACCAGAATTTGTTGGGTTTATTTATTGAAGAAAACATCTGATGCTTTTCAAACATTCAATAACTTTCATACATGGCTTGAAAATGATGCACAATCTCATATTGTCTCTATTCACACTTATAATGGAAAATAATACACTTCAAGTGAATTTGAAAACTATCTTCACCAGCATGGGATCAAACATAAAAAAATTGTGCCTTATAATCCACAATAGAATGGGGTAGATGAAAGAATGAATATGAAAATCTTAAATATCGTACATTCCATGATATTTTTCAAGAATGTAAAATTGATGTTTTGGGCTGATGAAGTTCTATGTGTTATATATGTAAAGAATAGATGTCCATCTAATGCTATTAGAAACAAGACTCCTTATGAAATGCGGTATGGCCACATTCCTTCGATAAACAATACCAGGGTCTTTGGTTCCACTTGTTGTGCCTTGATACCAAAAGTACATAGAAACAAACTTGGTTGCAAGATTCATAAGTGTATCTTCTTGGGGTATTCGAACACCTCCAAAGCATACTGTCTCTATGATGAAGCGAATAAAAAGTTTGTTATATCTAGAGATGTAATCTTTATTGAATCTTCTAATGCTAACAATGTTGTTGAGTGGAAACTTCATCGCTTAGATAGATTCATTAATTCAAAATCATTTCAAGAATTTGATAACCATATTCCACATATTGAAGGTGATATTTCTATACTGATCAATTTTTGTAATCTTATTCTGAAGCACTCTCTCGCCCACATGAAACTCCAACCACTGATAAAACTTTGAGTGATGTGATTGATAGAATTGGGAGACTCAATCTTGATTCAGTCCAAACTCAAACAAATGAGCAACCTAGGCCACCTCAGAAAGGTCCCCCAAAGTGTCTGACAAAGACACTTGAAAGTGTTCATCCTCATGAGGTTGGAAAGATAGGAACAAGAAATTCAACTACGAAAAATGGAGGTCATGTAGATGATTCTAATTCACTTATTCATATGGATGTTTCTTATCATTTTGAGCTAAATTTGTCTACATATTTTGAACCAAATTCCATAAAATAAGCCACTTATCATGATGAATGGAAAGAGTGATGCAAAAGGAGTATGATCCCTTGATAAATAATGGCACTTGGAAGCTGGTTGATCCTCCATTGGGAACCAAAACATTTGGCTGCAAGTGGGTCTCCAAGAACAAGTATAATGTTGATGGCTCACTTGACAAGACCAATGGGAAGCTTGTGGAATCACATTTTTCATAGAAGGAAGGTGTCGATTATGAGGATAATTTCCCCCCCATAGAAAAATGGGTTACCATCCCGACACTTGTTTCCGTAGCAGCTCAAAATGGTTGGAAACACCATCAAATGGATGTAAAAACTAATTTCTTGACTGGAGATCTAAAAGATAATTTTTTTACGTTTGTGCCTGAAGGATTTGTTGTGAGAAGACATGAAGATAAAGTATGCAAACTTGTGAAATCCCTGTATGGCCTTAATTAAGCACCGCAAGCCTGCTATGAAAATTTAACTGAGCATCTACTTAAATTCAAATTCAAACATTATGATCATGATGATGCAACTTTCTTTGTAAAGAAAGTTAGAAAAATAGTTGTATATCTTGTGGAATATGTAGACGATATTTTGGTGATAGGGAATAATGAGAGCTACATTTCATCCATAAAGAAGGAATTGAGGAAGGGTTTTGAAATGACTGATTTGGGATATGTTCATTACTATCTTTGTGTTGAAGTAACTCAACATCTGAAGTCTATATTCATTTCTCAAAAGAAGTACATTGGAAATATGTTGAATAGGTTTGGCATTGTTTAGTGCAATCCTATAACTACTCCAATGGAAAAAAACTTAAAGCTCACATCCATTGAAGGAAAAGAATTTAAGGATGCAACAAAGTATAGACAACTTGTAGGAAGTCTCAACTACTTTACTACTACCATACGTGACATTCTGTTTGTTGTTGGAATCCTCTCCAGGTTTATGCAAAAGCCTTTTGAGGACATTGGTCTGGTGAAAAAGAGTTACAAAGTACTTGAAGTGAACTCAAGACTTTGGACTCATGTATACGTAGGTGGGCGACTTTAGCTTCATTGGATAATCTCATTCAAACTTCGATGGAGACAAAGAAACTGGGGAATCTACTTCTGTTTATGTTATGAGTCTTGGATCAGGAGCTATCTCTTGGAGACCACACAAACAATCAGTTCCAGCAGATTCCACAACAATGGTGGAATATGTATCAGCAACTGACGCAACAAAATAAATTATGTGGCTCGGGAAAATTTTGGAAGGTTTGCAGGTAAAACAAGTACATTCAACTCCACTCATGATTGACAATATCTCTTCAATAATGTTGGCCAACAACCCAAGGTTCCATGACCAAATGAAGTACATCAATACAAAATACCATCTGATTCAACATCATGTTGAGGCCAAACAATCCATCTATGCCATTATTCCACTAATGACAATGTTGCAAACATTTTCACCAAAGGACATGGAAGAGAAAATATTGAAAGATTTAAAATGATGCTTGGACTCACCAACATCCCTTCAGATTAAGGGGGGGAACATTGATAGCTAATAATGAGGATTGGGTAAACACTTGTAAATAATGTAAATAATGGAAAATGGAAAATGAAGAGTCATCATTAGGTGAAACCCAAGAGTTACTCCCTCATGTATATAACCATGAACAATATTAATGAATAAACAGAGTTCATTTGAGGAGTTGCCTCCTGGCATAACAAGATAAAGAAACCTTCTTTACTAAGTATAATGAACCCCAATAAAGCAGTCAAATGAGGTTAACATGATGATGAAACAATAGTGTATCTGGAACCTGATTAGGGCTTAATTGTAGACAACATCAACCAATTCAATTTCCTTCAATATTTCCTTAAATCACTACAGCTATCCTCCTTCTTATTTCCTACCCTGGCTCTGTGTAGCTTGACTTTAGCTATGAGAATAAAACCTAATGTCCCTTACAGCTAGCCCAAAATAGGCATGTGTCCTCATCCAATAATATCAGGGCTTGCATCTATCTAAGCAGGGAGAACACAATGCAAACCATTCATGGATTTGTCTAGAAGTCACTTGGCCTACCTTTGTTGTATGTCGTACCCACAAATAGACTTACAAACACCTATTGTTGCCTCATCTATAACCTTCATGTGCTATGAATTTCCTACTTGAAGAGACTCGGCCCTAGTGCAGAAGATCACCCACAAACAATCCTCCAATCTCCTCCAATACCATGGTTGCCTTAGACATATTTTCTAGCAAGCTAATGTGTATAAAATGAGGGAGAAGGCTTCTCTATATATACAATTTGATGTGGTCGAAGATATGTGACATTTGGGCTTATTGACCTAACATATAGGAGGTTGACCTTGTTAATTCTTACATAAATTAAAAATCGCACTTCTCCTTAACTAAATTCAATGATATTTAGGTCAGTTTTGGTCTTCTCGAGAAGAGGAATTTAATTACATAATTATCTTCTAAAAAGGATCTATTCAAAGTGGAATTTGGATCTAGTTTCCAATTTTAACAAAACCCATAGTTATAAGTTATCTTTTTATTGTGTGATATGTCATTTATTTATAGAAAAGCTATGATAAACCTAGGCTTGTTGGCCATTGGATATGTTTTTCATGTGTTAAGTGAATTTGTAGGAATTGAAGTATGAACCATTTGGTGCACGTTAATAGACAAGAAGCTGATAAATGGAAGTCACTGATAGAAAAGATAAGCATACACTTTGAAAGAATGGTTGCATAATTTTTATTTTTAATGGCTGGATTTTGGTTTGGGTGTTGTTTGGTTCCCTTTGAATTCTCTTTTAAAGTAATCTGTGAGTAATTTTATGTATTATACAAAACCAATATATGACATTCAATTCCTATTAGAATGATGTCCAAAATTAAAGGCCTATGACTAAAATGATTGATCGCTTTTATTGGCGATCATAATATAGACATCGACTAAAAAATTGTCATGGATAACTTTCACATATAAATTCTTTATGATTGTGTGGATTTTGACTAATAACCTTCAACTGAATAAAATTCAAGGTTCTTTCCAATTGATATAAAGCTTCCTCACTGAGCTTCAAACATAGTTTATCTATTTATATGGGCTTGTGGGTAGTGGCGCTAGGATCAAGAGTTTAGTGGGAGTATCATTGACTTTATCCAAGGCTTTTGAGTGACAAGTAGTCAGTCTACCAATTCTCCTGATTAATAAAAACCACCTTCACCTGAATAAAGTGTTTTCTTTTTTTTTTTGGGTGGATGTTGGTGTATTCTTTCAACATTTAGGGTTTAAAGGGATAAGTGTCTTTTGGTAAATCATAGGTTTCATTCTATTTCCCAATTTTGCCATTCATTGGATAAAAACCATTACTTTACAAAGGCTCATACATTAAAAATGGAATATAGGATTGCCACGACTAAATATCTTGAAGAAACCTAACTAGTTTGCTTATATTATGTTTCAATGTGAAGATTATGTATTCAAGTTTTTTTTGTTGCATCCTCATTATACAATTTCATGTGTAGTGATCTCTTTTTCGTTGATCTTTTGGAACCATAGGAAATTCATTTGTATTCTATCTATTTTGTAGGCTAATGAAGAGGTTGATGTTGAAGAAGTTGGAAAATTGACATGGTTGGTTTAACATCTTCTAACGCTTCTACACTCCCTTTTTATGACAAAAAATATGATTATGAAATAGTTGTACTTCAGGATATTGAATTTTCATATGAGGACTACTTGTATGAATTAGGAGATTCCAACAATTATATCTTTGAGGATTACGCATATGAGTACTAGTCAACAATAGTTTTTCAACAAACTGCACAATTCCATTGGGCTTCTTAGTAAAAAATTTGTTGTGTTATTTTCCCTGATCATGACTCATGATCATTGAACATGTGGTTAGCTATAGTATGTTGAACATGGTGAACCATTAAGAGATATCTATTTGAGATAGATAGGTGTAACAAGTATTGCTAAAATTTTTGTCACATTTGTTGTTACATTTTTGGGGATGTCTGGGGCATCAAATATCCTCACTAGATGGAAATATGGTATTCTCAATGAAACAATATCATAGCATACATTGTTAATTTTTTCTAATGCTAAAGTTATACTTACATGAAAATATCATATTAGTGTTTCACTTTGATATAAAGTTTGGAAAACATGGATGTTCTTTTGCTAAAGAACATCCATGTTTTCCAAACTTTATACCAAAGTAAAAATCTTATATGATCTTTGGATGTAACTCTGAATTTAGCATTAGAAAACACTAACGATGCATGCTTTGTGTCAAGAGTTATTACAAAAACTCAATCTTTGAAGTTGTTTTCTTCCTAATCAGAATTTTCAGTGTATAAAATAATGTTGTGTTTATATCTACATTCTATTGTGAATTTCCCATGTATTGAATAATTTCATGTCTATATTTAATTTATATTGTATTTTTAATTATGTGCTATATAAGGTAATATTATTAGTCTCTACATTTAATTTTTATCATCAACTTGATATACTTGTTAGCTCGACCATCTAGGAAGAAAACATATGTATTGATCTTATGTAGTCTTGTAATGTTAGTATTTCAAATATAATAGAAAAAATGAATGATGTGATAATTTTGAAATAATTAAAAGATTTAACATGATAATAATTTGTGATATTCTATGTTTCCATAAGAGACACAAGCCACAAAAGAAGTGACATTGAAATCATGTAACTCATGTTTAGTAAAAAGTTTTCCAATACTTTACAAAGTTCTATAATTTATTGAAAGTTGTAGAATTTACAATTTATAAATTTTCAAGGTTCAATTTTTTAAAATATAATTCTTTAAAGGGTGTTAGCTAAATGGAAGAGCACATGCTTTACAAGAAGGAGGTTGGTGGTTTGATTCCATCGTGCCCTAATATTTCTATAGAATGATGATGATAAATTTTTCGTGACGAAGACTCTTTTGACCATCACCAATGAGCTTATGGTGACATTTTTTGACCCTCACTAAATAATGAAATGATCATGGTCAACCAATGGCACCATATATATGCATCAGTAGTGACGACCATGAAAGGTCCATCACTATAAATTGTTGTTGTTCATATGAAATGGTGACAGTCACTATTTGTCATTATAATAATTATTCTTGATGAACCTTGAACATCACCACAACACCTATACTTTCGGTGACAAAAGCTCTTTTGACTCTCACCATTGAGCTCATAGTGAAGTTTTTCGACCCTCACCAAAATATACAATGGTGATGGTCAACGAACGTCACCATATATATGCATCAAGGTGATGGATATGAAAGGTCCATCACAATAAATCATTGTTAACATGGAATAATGGAAGTCACTATCTGTTATGAAACCAGCTCAAGAAAATATAGAAAAGATAGATCAACGCCACAGAATTCAGCCTCTTCGAGGGGGCAACCTCCTTTACATTACATAAATGAACAATTCTTGGGTGATACAAATGACAAAACCTCCTTTCTATATATAGGAGTCTAAGGAGTCACAATATAATCCAGCCGACCTAACAATAATAATATAAAGCCACAAAAATAACAATAGAGGGATTCTAAGGGGCATAGAAATAACAATATGGGGGTAATAGGGGCACAACAATATAAATAAGGGGTATAACTACAATATTAATGGGGTAATCACTAGTATTATAGGGACCCAACAACACTCATGTGTAGTTTCGATGGAGAGAACATCCAAGTGGGAAACTTGAATTTTAGAGTCACAGAAGAATTTGTGAGCAGAGCCATCAGGCTACCAGCCAAAGGCAAACAATTCTTTACAGGAGGGTAGCTAGACATTCCAAACTATTCCATGTTTTTAAAACCCACCTGCAGATCTATCAGTTCGACAAATGGAGTGTTACGAATTTGCATCAAGAAATGATGGCACCCATTACTCACGATGTTGCAGCATTTTATAACTTGCGAGGTGAGGTATGATGTTGTGTTTGTTTATCATATTTGGCTAATGACACATTTTACAGAGGATAGACAATTGAACATTCCTCACTTCTTAAAATTGAGTTTGCATAAGATGG
This sequence comes from Pinus taeda, assembly GCA_000404065.3. NCBI lineage: Eukaryota > Viridiplantae > Streptophyta > Pinopsida > Pinales > Pinaceae > Pinus > Pinus taeda. The sequence continues at coordinate 25,369 of APFE030970840.1, read as the reverse complement.
CTCAAGGGGTGCAGTCACATGACAAGAAACTTGATATCACATTGTATTGCCATAGCCTCATCAAAAACCTGTCAGTCATTGAGCTCAAGAAGAGGAAATGGTTATGAGAAGATTTCCTAGTTGCAAATTTTCTTGCGTAGGAAACCTAAACGAAAGGATGACAAAGAGCAGTAGGTGACTCACTGAAACTAAATGATGCCACTCCCATATCTAAATTTGAATCCACACCGGCCTCTCCTACCCACTCACCCACTCTTGTTCATGAAATCCCTCAGACAACTGATAACATATCGAAGGATAGCAAAGAAGCAGTTTTTGTGGAAACCCAAGTGGCCACAAAACGAAAAAGGAAAAGCTAAAAGGCCAAGCCAAACCAACCTGAGTTGAGCCCCATAACAAAGGGAAAAGCATTAGAACCCTTGTTGGAGCCTTCCTAGATCCCCAAGAGCACCACACAAAAGTCAAAATGTAGGCGACCCCTTTTTCCCATTAATAAACCCCTAGTTTCTTCGGCTGAGACCTCTGCCTAGGGCCGACGATGAACTCGGAGCATGGCTCAAGTCCAGCAGTCCAAGGTTGAGGTCACGAGCTCATAGCACATCCACATTTCGTCATCTCATGATCTTGATGCTTAGTAGTTTTAAGTATCTCTTGAGAGAGCTCCCATGGCCACATCCAAAGAAAATATCCCTACGGATATTGCACAAGACATGGAAAATTTATCTCCCGTCCAACCTTCAGTAAGAAGGAGTGTTACCAAGGCCATTCAAAAGCTTTCTTGGCCAAGAGGACTCACGGGGAAATCACCCAAAGCTAGTACATCACATCAGTCAATAACACCTACTAGGGCTCCTACTTATGATGTAGAGGAAAATCTAAAGGTCAAACTAATCAAGCTACAGAAGACGATTTCTAGACTCAGGGAACAGGCTAACAAGTAAAATTTTTTATTTCATTTTGTCAGATATGTAAACCATCAGGTGAGGGATTCCAACCTAAGGCTATATGCCCATAATGATTCCTTGAAGAGAAATAACAAGAAACTATTGTGTTGAAAAGCAGCAGGATATAGGAATGTTAAAAAGTTGTATGCAAAAGGGTTAGCTCTCCAGTTCCAAAAATTCTCCCCACCAATAAAACATGGGATAGAAGTATTGATTAAGACTGCTAGTGTCTGACCACAGTCTCTTTTTGTTTAGCATAGTTTTCCTTTTTGGCAGATTTAATAGGTGCATGAGGACATGCATCAAAATCGATGTGGGAGGATGTTGGTACTCGGTTTTGTCCCCACTGCCAGTATTTTCCATCTCCATTCTTGTCCTTTTTGTACTCCTATACCTACTCTATTGCCATTTTTATTGCTCCAAAATTGTCAAAATCCTATTAAGAGGTAAAGCATTTCATTGTGACATTTTGCTATTTATTAGTTAAATTTAAGTGAATTTGAGTTGTTACCAAGGAACTAACTAATCAATATGGATGAGTGTGGATATTGCAGCAGATGAGCAAGATGAAATTAGGAGAGTGCTGGTCAATGAACCATGTTCCTCCATTTTTTTACTCGATAGCCATTTTGGGATCAGTACTTAACAATGCAAAGGATGGATAGGCCGCATACTTCTAGATGAGTGAGCCACCTCCAACTATTCTCTAACTAGTTCAACCTCTACCATGATAAATATCTCCACTATCCTCATTGAATTTAGTTGGTACCAATCCTAGGGTTAGCTGAGGGTTGTTATGATAAATCGTATAGGTTGTTCCAATGATCTAATCTAGAAGTTCAATTTAGATAATATGTTAGAATTTTTTATGTATGGTTTAGTTAGTTTTTAACCAAGTTGATGCCTATAAATGCTACTATGTAATAATTAGGAAGGTAGCGAACTGAAGGATATATTGTCAATTATATATTTATCTCTAGACATATATTTTTAATCAAAAGATTGTTATGATGGTGATGTATTGAGTTCAGATCAATTTGTTGGATGGTTCACTGTGAATTCATGAATTATTTGTGATTGAAGCTTTTCATTTCCTGTATGTAAGTAGCTCCCCAAGTGTGGCTAGGCCCACCACTCTTTGGGATCAACTTTGTATCATTTCTTAGGAACATAGTTGTTTGATAGTCATAACTGATTTCATTTATAGCTAGTTTTTCAATTGTTTATATGATGCGTGAGGTTTCTATTGAATTTGAAATGATTTTGGTATGCTGACTATGCAATGCATTTTTAGATCCTTTACTCCAGAAATTTGAATGTATGGTTCTCGTCTGATTGGCACTCCTATTTCTAAGGCAGAGTCATACTTTGTTCACTAAAGCCACCAACCGTATTACCCTGACTGTGCTGTAGAGGTTATATAAAACTTGTTTTAATCATATTATAAACTGAATGCTTGTGGTAGGTTGGTCCATCTGATGAAAACACAAAGCAACCATCAAATATAAGTCGAGTTAATTCATTGAGTAATCATGATTGATCTAGTGTGAGTTTAATTATACGTTGAAGTGGATTTCATTTTTTTCCGAATAAATCACATTTTCTTATTTCTTTCAATGATCAAATTGGATGGTTTCCTGCCAAATTATTTTCATAGATGTGTGTGGCATAGAAATATTGCTTTCTAGATTGATTGATTAGCTTAGCTTAACATCATTTGATCTTGTCTTATTTCTCAAATAGATTCTCAATTCCTTAATAAAATCACAGATCAATTTTGGTAAACGATATAGTTTTAGTTTCTAGTGCGATTTCCCTTACTTTGTTTTGAGTGATGAGCTTCCAGCCTAAGGTAACGTCCATAAAAGGTGTGATTGATTTGATTTTGAAGTGAGGTTGCAGAGTGTTGGCTTGCTGAGATTTGTAATAGGTTTTCTTGAATATTAATTTGAGATTTATGCAACTATAGGGTAGTTTCCTGAGTACAGTTTTGTGTGCCTGATACCAATTTATAGTGTTTTATTTGTTGTCATTCTTAATAATAGAGTTAAGGCTTGAAGCTTGTTCTTAAGGATGTTATAGATTAGGAATACGTATTAGTGTGAGAGATCAAGTTGCCTAGTTAAGGGTGTGATACAGAGTGTAAGTTTAAGTTTATCAGTTTACAGACAAGCTTTCATTGGTTTGACAACGAGTGTTGGTATTTCATTGAGTTAAGTTTTCCTCTTAGAATGATTGAATGCTAGAAGATTATATTTTGATTTTTAATTTCAGGTACAGGATTTAGATTTGTACTTTGTTAAACAAGCAAAAGGATTGAATAGGCTTTTAGTCATAGATTCTTTCAAGTTGTGTCCAAGAGTGAAGCTTATCATAGATTTGAAGTTACTTTTAGAGATTTTAGTTTCAAGTTTACTCGCCTTCCGAACATGCTTGAAGTAGATTAGAATTTGCAACTTTTCATTCAAGAGTAACATACGTAACAAAATTAGGGTTTCTTAGGGTTTTCATGAGATCTGAGTTATTTGATAAAGTGTTTTAATTGGATGTTTTTGCTTAACATATATCTTGTGATTTGGATTGGGATTTCATTTAAGTATAGATTCATTATGAGTTTCAAGTTAGAATTTGGTTATTGATTCTTCTAGCTAGGGTTTGATGAAATGTGTGCTAGATTTAGCTAACTCATTTCATAAAGGGAACCATTAGAACTCTGTCTAAAAACTGAATTTAGAAAGCACAGTACATCTTGTGTTTACAAGCCCATATTGACATATAGATGGAGTAGAATTAATACCCCATTAAATCTCTCAACAGTTGGAGAGTGAAAAGCGGACCGCACAACAAAGCAGTGGAGCACAAGGATAGCACAAGAAACTCACCATGTGGTTTAGGGGCTTCACGGTGAAGCCCCTCCCTTTTTGTAAAACCATATAATATTGTAAAAATTGAATGGTTTTGGACAATAATCCCTTGTATTTTGGAAACCAAGGTATTGGGTCCATGGTAATGTAGTGATGTAATCGCTCAATGTAATAATATATATAGGGATGAATAATAAAGAAGGAAGCCATGATCAACTGGATCCAAATCTATGTGTATCGTTGTATTTTGTGATTTGAACTTTGGAGAAAGGGGCAAGGCTTAACAATTGAGTGTGCGAAGGCTTAGTTCTGAAGCTTAGTCCACAAACTGTCTGCAACGTAGTGTGCCGACGACCTGCGGCTTTGTGCACAGGTGAAGAACTGTTTTTGTACCAAATTCTCTATTATAAGCAACAACTCTTGTGGACATATTCCCAAATTGGGATGTACCACAATAAAATCTGTGTTTTCATGTGTTGATTTGGTTATTATCTGCACTTTATTTTAGTACTGTGAAGTTTATGGATGTTTATGATATGTTTAAGTCATGAATGTAATTCAGCAAAGTAATATATAAGTGTGAAGTAGTTCATGAATGTGAAGTCATTTATAAGTCTTAAGTATAAGAAAATACCATTTTACCACATTGCAGTATCCTTCGAGGATGCATAAACCTGGTTCTGCAACCTCCCATAGTCACTTTGGATAAGACTGGGACTTGCTTGCAGGTCATTTCCAAAAGGGCTAGTGATTGAGGTTTTTGTTGGTGTGCAGTAAAGAATCGAACTTGGGTTAGCCCAACCTAAACCAACAACTTCCCCATTGTACATAGGCAAATCAAACTTGACATCAAACTTCAACAAAGGAGACTTACCATGTCCTTTTGGAGATCTTGGAGGATTATGTTCAGGTGAGGAAGGAGATGAGGATGGAGGTGAAGGAGGTGGTGGAGGTGGAGGCTTTTTCCCATCACCACCATTATCTTTTGGATGATTTGAACTCTCTCCATGCAACCCTGTTGTCCTCTTTTCATATAAAACTTTTACCATTTAAGACATGTCATAGAAAGCCTTTCTGAAATCTCTCTCATCCTCAGACATCATCTCATGTCCTTCTTCATGTGCAATGACTGGTGGATTTTAAGGAGTTTGTGACCTCCTTGAGCCAAATTGAGGGTTTGTCTCTTCAATCACTCTTTCTCCTCTTTTCAACTTTAACCTTGTAAGAATCAAGAAAACACTCGCAAACACAATTAAAACTTCGGAAAAACCATGCTCTGATACCAAACTGATTTGAAATTAAAAGCTTGAAGGTTTCATAAAAAATTTGGAAGCAAGTTTATGTCTTGTGGGAAATGGATAAAATTGAAAAATTACATAAACTTAGTGTTTTTAGTTAAGTTTTTTAGAAACAAAACAATGAAAAATAAACCATTAACAACATGAGAGAAACAACAATTTGATGAGAGAGTTCACCTCTCCTGGGCTAGGTCTCTAGGTCCAGCTTCCAAGGTTGGTCCTTTAAATTATATGCTCAAATATTTTATTACATCAGTTTACATATCTCAAATTGTAAAACTAATATTGTCATAGAGTTTAGAATACCCCAAAACCCCTGTCTAGTCTCTTCTTGAGGTCAAAAACATTGAAGAATGACCAACTTAGGCCTCTTTCTCCATTACCCTGCTATCTACTTTGCAAATTGACAAAATTGTCTAATCCGACAATGTTTCCTGCCTTTGGCAGTTTAGTGAAACAACAAATTCACATGTTTCCAACGTGATTCCTGCCATCGAATGTGAAAAATGTAGAATGGTTAATTGGGCGCCATGGGCCCAACTACCGCCCATTTTTTTTGGTTATGTGGTAGAATATGGCTAGGGCTAGGCACCACGCACTAGTCCCTTTGCTGTTAACCTTGGGTGGTGTTCATATTCGTTGCCAAGAACCGGGGATGGGGGCCTATCCACCCACCCCCTCCGCCATAACCTTCGCTTGCGATCACATGAGTTCCATATGGCTCAAGACTATGGACAACCTCCCGCCCCACCCCAATTTTCTACGATCCTCGTCATGTCCCTGCATATCACTTGGGGCTGGGGCCAAGTGCCCTGCCCCCTTCCCTAAACAACTGCGGAATTGATTTCAAATAAAATTGATGCCGCATATGTGTTAAGAACCAATAACATGGCATGGTGGTAAGGTGTGATATTTCTCTGCAGGAGGTACAAAGGTTGAACCCCATTGAGGCCCTTCAGCCATGTTCCTAAAATTTTGGTCAATAATAGAGGTCCACGTGGTTCCCTCTCATTGGCCACATGGCGGCTCATTATTGGACCACTTTAACAATCAGCCAACCAATCACAAATTTCCAACCCGATTGCGTGACCCTGCCGAGTGTCGCTCTTGGATTGAGTCGTACTACTCCCTTTGCCCACCTATTCAGTTGTTGACATCAGTTGTATGACTTGCCTAGTCAGCAGCTCAGTCAACCTTGCAAGTTGACTTTTTAGTTGTTGGGAAAAAATTTCAGAAGATCATAACTTCCTCTCACAATGTCAGATTGAGGTGATTCAAGCAACGTTGGAATTAGGACAACAAAAACTATGATTTAGCATTGGTTTCAAGAAATTTTGAGCATATTTTTTTATCTCCTGGATCAGCTAGGAAATAAATGATGTGAAAAATAATGTTTTGTAAAAGTTTTTGGGAGTTTTTGAGATGAACAATCTAGCTAAGAGGTTGAGGAAAATATTAAAGAAATTTTTAAGGGAGACTAGTTAGTTTTGAAAGAAAAAGAGCAAATTTAAACTTTCATGGAAAACATCAAAGTGAAGGGAGTTTAAATCAAAATCCTCGAAAGCTTAAAATTCAAAATAAAAGGGAGCATCATACTATTTTTCCTCTACCAAGTAATGAAGTCAAAAATAGTATGGAGCAATTGTTTGTAATTCAACAAACCTACAAAGAATAAATAAATCATTACCTTGTTGAGGGAATTACTTTTGCATACAAATTCCATTTAAGGAAAATAAACTATAGTTGGAAAGATATAGACTCATAAAACATAAGTAAGACCTTTAACAAAAATGCAATAAAGGTAAAAGAACCTCCAAACTCCACTTTTTAGGCCCCAAGCTAAAAAAAATCAATTGTTCTCTGTTAAAATGGTCCTCTGGATTTACCCCCAAAATGATGGTTTTAGGTTCAAAATTTTATCTTTCCCATTCTAAAGCATTACTAAAATCATGGAATAACTATATATCTATTTTAAATCAAATAGTATATTTTTCATTTTCTATTTCTCTATTTTTTTATTTTTAAAATTTTCACATTTTAATCTATATATCTAAATTTTGTATATCATCTTAATACTATAATTCTTTTATTTAAAATATTTTTCGTTTCTCTCGTTTCTTTTATTTATAACTATATATAAATTAAGAATTTTTGGATCGATAAATACTCTTAGAAAAAATGACGAATGTTTTAAAATTCAAACCCGAAAAAACTCATTAAAGATACAATTTCACACAAAATTTTAAAAAATTAACATACCAAAATTGTAATTTTTAATATACAATTAAATTATGCTATACATATTTTTAACCAAAAATAATAATAATAAAATTCCTTCTCCGAGTACAAAAGAGTACATAATAAAATTATATGTTTCACAATCACCTTGCAATATGTTTACCCCAAAATGTAGTTTTATAATTTTTTTCCACAATGTTCGGTTTGAAGTCTTCTTCGAAATTTAGACAAAGGATTTAGGTCAAAATTATCATAAAAGATGTTTGAATGTTTTTGAATATTTGTCTTCATGAAACTTACAAAGAATAACCCTGTGGTATCACAATATTCTTCTAGTTGCGACTTGAAACTTGATTAAAAGCTAGGAATAATAATCACCGTCAGCTTTATGTTTAGCCTTTTAGTTCAAATGCTAGGTATTGTTGAGTCTTTTATATAATTTATAATGTAATAAAGTCATTTATAATTTTCCATACATGAATGCAACATTTGAACAAGTTAGTAATAAGGTTATTAATAACTTTCCTCTTTATAAAATGATAAAGTTACTAATAGCATGTATTTGAATAATAAAAAACAACACATTCATTAGTAAAAGAGGTACTTAGACTATGGTTAATATAGGATCCAGAGTAGTTCTATTTCTTATGTGAAGAAATATGGACAATGAAGGAGGTCCATGATGAAATCTCAAGATGAAGCTTTATAACTTGTGATGAAAATAGAAGTTTTGCCTATAGGGGATACCAATGTAGGTATGCAGAAAATCTAGAATCAGCTAGGAAATTTAACTCTCTAGATACAAGGTATGAAGAAAAGCAGGGAAGTAAGAGAGGAAATGTGGTGTACAAAGTGTAAATCATAAGGCCACTCTAAAGAATAATTCCCTCTCTTCATAAACTACTTGAATAGTGGAGCACCGAATCCTTTGAATCCAGGATCCAACTTATGGCGCGAGATATGTAAAAATATAGGCGAACATCGAGAAAAAGATTGTTATTTGTTACAAAAATATGTGGAGACCCCCAGGAACCTGTATTGCAAGTTCTACGAATCAGTAGGACATGATGAAAACAACTATCAATCTTATGAACTGGTGATGGAGCAAAGTTTTGATGCATATAGAATGCAAGCGGAAGAACATGTACATGAAGACAATGGAAATCATAGTGGTCGAGGTGGTTATGAAGGTTGAGGTCGAGGCATTGGTCGAGGTAGAGGAGCTAGTCGAGGACGAGGAAATATTATCTATTATAACTACACCAGCTAGGACACTTCACGAGAGACTGTCAAAATCCCATCACCACATGTAAGTATTGCAAATCCTTTTATCATGTAATTGAAGAGTGTTTTGTACTTATGGAAAAAATGCAAGAAAAAAGAAACCAGCAGCCAACACAAAACATCCAAATGATGACTACGGAACTGATGAGAAATGAACCTCACATTAATATTGTAACAATGAGTGGAGTTGTGACTGGAAATGATAAAGTAGATGGAAATAAGGAAGGTGATGCAGAATGGGTAAGAAATGATGTGGAGAAAGCTCCTTCCTTTGATGTTTAGAAGGAGAAAGAAGTATTTATGGAGGCAAGGCAAAGCTTTATGGATGTTGGGGCTTCAACCTATAGTGTGCAGCCAAAACTAATGCAGATAGATAACTATGAAATTATATCTGTTGCGACATATGTGGATCCATGTATTTTAAAGTATTTTCTAAAAAATTTCATGAAGTTGTTATGAAACCAGAAAGTTGTAGAAGGGTTGTAGGAACTAATAGATTCTTGTGCTTCTAAAGAAGTACCGCAAAGTGATATGTGCGATGTTAATTATTTACATAGAAAGAAGAGATCTGGAAAGGAAATGAGGCTTAGTGCACAAATGGCAGAATATGACATGGACCAAGTTATTTTATATATGGGATCTAAAGCTAATGTCCTCACAAAGAAAACATGGGATTTAATTGGTAAACCAAAGTTGCAATGGTCACATATTCAACTAAGAATGGTGAATCAGCAAAAGATTATGAGAATGGTGTCAGTGGGGTGAAGCTTGCAACCTTATGGGAATGAGATTATGATGAGATGTATTAGATAGTAGAGCTTGTGACTGTCATGAGTCCTCTATTCAGCTTTCCTAGTAGTAGAGGTAACTCCAAAGGCATTCTAAAGGATTGGGTAAAGGAGCCACCTTATTTAAGGATGTCACACAACCAGATCTACAAGACAAAGATATTGAGGAAGGCGTACCAATACTTCGTCATATTTTCATGTCGATTGAGTGGCCAAGCAAGCACTGAAACCTTTCCTCAGAGTTGGGTGATCGCATTGGACCAACTAGCTAAAGAAGGAATACCATGCAACTGGTCTGGCACACTAGCTTATTAGCTGAAGGAACAAGTCATGAAGGCTCGATAGTCACCCTAGGGTATGCATGCAGATATTTACATGTCCACTAATATCCTAGATGTAGTCTGTGCCTAACATGAGTTCTCGGGCTTGGAGTGGGCATGGTCATCGGCAGAGATTGTTGTGAACACATATTTCAAGTTGTTGTCTGAATGCATATTCAAAGGAGTAATCATACGGATGTTTGACCATTTTGTCACCCCAGTATACAAGATGACATTTGAACATGATCCACCCTGCATGTCAAAGGAAGAAATGGAGGCATTGTTAGGCATTGCAGATTGGTATCCCTCACTATTTGACAATTTCATCTGAATGTTCAGTCTGGAGAAGCCTCCACATGTTCTGCCAAATTTTACCTTGGATGTACTTGTCATGCAGGAAGTATCTTATCACATCTCAATAGGATTGACAACTAGACTGCAGCAGAAGAAGAAGGGACCTTGGCCCAATCTTCCTTTGTTGATTGGGTTATATGAGATCTAGAGTATCAAGCAAGAAGATGTCGAAGTATAATAGATGAAGAAGTACCTGTTCGACCTCCGAAGCTTCAATCCGTATGACCCACAATGAATTGTGAAGGATCCCTTCCTGAGAGTTTAGTTCAACTGGATCCATGGGTAATTTCATTGGGCCGAGGAAGACTCATGGAGGTATTGCTACAATTCCTCTGGACCCAATGAACAGGTCGACTTTGCCATAGAGTGGTTAGAAAAGAAGCATGAAGCAGCATAATGGAGACCACCAGCAGTAGCAGTGGTAGCAGTAACAACAAAGGTAGCAGAGAGAAGCATACCTGTGCACGACAAATGGAAGAGGAAGATTGTCGACCACATGGAGGAGGAGCAAAGATGCAAGTTTTGAGCAGATCCACTTGTAGAACAAGCAGCTACGTCTATTCAGGAAAAGAGGTAGCAACACGACAAGTGAATCGCATGAAGGTAGAGGGAGAAGAAGAAAATGGAAGAAGTGGAGAAGGAGTTGCATAAGCTGAGGGAGAAACTCCAGAAAGAGTAAGAGCTACGCCAATAGGAGAAGGAAGCATAGTAGCAGCAAATACAACAATGGGTGCATCATGCGCATACAAACAAAGTAGCGCCCGTACAAGTAGTTGATTCATCTGAACAGCTGGCATCAGGCGAACAAGATGAACCATCGCAGGGGAAAGACTTTTCTCAAGAGATAGAATAGGCGCTTGAATAGTTGGATGTAGATATGGATAAGAAAGAGTTGGAATAGGACACTGACCTCATGCCTCATCACAAAGAGGTCAACTCACCCACTTCGATGCATCTAGATGATGAGAAAGTCTCAAATGATCAAGGAGGCACTGAGATCCTTGTTGTTTAGCTAGAAGAAGAGGTGCACAACATCCCCTTTGATGAATCTCATCACAGAGTTGTGCAGTCTCATAAGGTACTGACTTCAGAGGACCAAACATCTCTTGTGCAAGTTGAAGAACAAGTGATCGTGATTGATGTGCACAAGCATCCAGTTGCTTTAGCTGATGCAACTAGAATGTATGCCAAAGCCACTAGCTCAATTGCTCAGTTCCTTATAGCTGAGAGTAAGTGAATGGCGAAGGAACTATAGATGGTCGGGAAAAGAGGAGACTTGGTGACAATGTCTTCCTGAGCTGAATTGAAGAAGGCAATACTAGATGAGGTATTGTCCCTTGACACAGTTATGCGAGCATTGTACTCCATTTTTGGTATCGTGCACCAAGCAGTCGTCCATCTCCACGGATTGTAGCAATGATATGTAAGAAGAGAATTGTTGCACAAAAATTGTCACTTTGACATTTTGCAATCAATATGAGTCTATCACCACTCATACATTCCTCCTTTGCAAGTCTTAAACCTCAGTTCTTCATATCAAGCCTTGAAAATAAGAGAAAGACCTTAAAAATCTCTAAAAATCTGGTTTCACACTTTCTCTTTGCATTACCCGAGGTACCGCACCTATTGGTCATGTCCCCTACGCACTTGACTGCTCTGTATCTATTTCATGGGTGCAAACCCCTGTAAAAGTTAAAAAGGTGCAAGTACATTCTTAAAAGCTCATTTTGAGTCATTTCTGGAAGCTTGTAGAGGGAATCTTGCGATGGCAAGTTTGCTTCTTGAGGGTGCATGCATCCCATACCTTAAGGAGCTAACCCCTTGATGTGAGGATCTTATCCCTTTGAAGGAGGACTCTATCCCTTCAATGGTGGACCTGTAACTTCCTTCCTTTGCACTATAAAATGAAGCACTGGGCTGGTTACTTGGGAGGTTGAAAGCTGAATATTTTTTACGGTAAATGCTACTGGAACTTAGTCTTCCTAATTGAGCTTTTGAGAGGAGAGATTACATACCTTTTGATCTCATTTGCAAGAGAGTGAGGCTTGTCAAAGTAGAGGAGATTCATATTTGGACCTTGGGAAGAGCTTGTACAACATCAAGGCACCAAGGTTGTAAAGTTCTTCTATGTCAAAGTTAATACAATCAAGTTTATTTTTCTCAATAAGCTGTGTTTTATGGTTTATTTCATGGATTCCTTGATCACCATGATGAACATGATTTTATTATATTAGCTATGCAGGTGTTATTTTATGTGTGCTTGTTTGGATTGCAGGTTATTAAAAGGAAACTCTTTTGAAGCTGTTGGAGCATGGCTGCCACAAACTAGTGTTGGACTTAAGGTAGGGTCTAAAACACCTCTTTAGTTTTTATTAATGAATCACAATATGTTTAGAGAAAGGTAGATTTGCTTGTCCTACTTGTTGCTGGATATCAGTTGATACTAGGGAGATTGTTCTTGTTCGCAAGAACGATTTATCCAGCCAACAAATTGGCGACTCCGCTGGGGAACTGGATTTGGTTTTTCAAATTTTCCTTTGTCTTTGACTTGAGAAAATTGATTTTGTTTCTGGTTTTTTCTTGATGTGTGTTGGATTGGGTAGTTTGTAGGTCCTGGATTGCTTTTTTATTTTTAGAAATTTTTACGAGGATTGCACGTTCTGTTTGTATTACAGTGCGGACCTCTCTGCACTGTTACTTTAGTGCACAGAGTGGTACCACATCTGGTTATGCTAGAAGCTTGCAGACCCTGTCAAACTTTTGGAAAACCCAAAATGTTTTCATCCAGTTAAGTTTAGGATTCTTAGCATCTACCCAGATCTCTATTTTTCTGTCAAAAGGCCTTCTTTATGAGTTGCTTTCAACAAATTCTTCATCTCATCAATCTTCATTAAGTTAGTTGGGTGTTTTGAGTCTCTTTTTTGAGAAATTCTTAATTTGATTTCCTTTGGTCATTACTTGGAGGTTTGTCTTGGTCTTTTCACAATTTTGCATCTTTTTGCTTTTGTTTTTGCCTTTGAGTATGAGGGGGGGCTAAATTGTGTATGAGTGTTAATTGCCTTTGAGTGTTTTTACTTTTTGATATTTGGAACTCTCACCCAATTTTCTTGACTTGCACTTGATTGGTTCTTAGATTACATTAGAATCATCTTATGTTTGAGAATTCTCTTGCATAGATCACATTTGCATAGTTAAAATTCTCATTTTCAGAATATGAATGTGAATTGTGCATAGATTACAATTTCATAGTTTACATTATGAAAAATCAATTGTAGATTTAGATTAGTTATCTTTGATTTGAATTTACATATTTTTATGGTTGTTTTTAACACACAAAAATAAAAATAAAAACTATTTTGGAATTGATTTGCATTAGTTTTTCTTGATGAAATTAGTGCATTAGAGAATTTGTTATATTTTCTCTTAGTGATCAATTTTTTGCATTGTTGGAAGTGAATGGAAACTCTCTCCTTAATTTAGTTAGGATTCATCGAATTGAAAAGATTACATTATCATATTCGATTGCATTCGATTTTGGGTCGGGTCATAACACCATTGGTTTCATATCCATTTACCCTTTTGAGTAATAACAGCGTAAATAACACAACACTTAATTAAAATTCATCTAGTAATTTTTGCATTTTTAGGGCTCTTTCCACCAATCTAGCTTAGGCTAGTGTCTTGGAATAGGTTTTAGTTAACTCTCTAAGACAGTAAAACAAAAAAGTAGTCGATCTTGCGGTAGGAAAAAATCCAATTGTTGCATGTATGCTCTGGGAAGCTCCTCTTAAAGGAGTCAAGCATGAGATCATATCTGAACCAGTGAGGTAATCAAACCTTCCTCATTGGGAACGATAAAAAATATACACGTATTAAAAATGGTAAACCTTGGAGTGACCATTGTCGAGGAGCCTGGGGTCACTTGTTGGTAAACCGTGGATTATGTCAAGGACCCTTCAAGGGGATTGAGCTTTGTTACTCTACCCTTGCGTGTGTATCAGATCGTAGACTGTTCCCCCAGGTATATTTGTTTCTGTTGGTAACATTAGTGGCCATTATCTATAGGATTCTTTCCTAAGGTGACGGTGGAGGGAAGATCCCACTGTACCTGGAGCAGACATCGACTAGACTCACTTGGACTCTCTAGGGGGTTCTCTTCACTTGAGATGGTTTTGTGAAGAAACTTGTGCTAGTTTGTTTCATTAAGCAGGTTGTCGGGGTAACTGTTCCAACCGCCCTTTCTGTATTAAATTTCCACTAAGTTGGATTTCACCACCAACTAGTGTTTTTAGTACATGAAGTTATTGTTTGTGTGTGGTTTGACTCCTAGATTTGATAGCGCGTGTTAATTTGTTTGTTTTTACTTTTAGAGACCATAGGTGTGAACTGTGAATTTTAATTGTTAGGTGTGAATTGTGAATTGTTAATTTTAGTTTTAAATTGTTAATAAAATTCACTGAAGTTGAATATAATGGCAATTGTTCTGGAATTTACCAACCAAGGAACCCCTCTTAATGAGAATCCTAGTACTTTTCCTTGCTTTGGAAATGTTGATCCTCCTTATATGGCTACTTTGTCATTACCTGGATTTACAATAGGTTTACCGATATGGTTATTTTCAACTTCGTGGCCCCAAATACTCCAATTGTTCCACCTCAACCGAATGCTTCACCTCAACAGAGTTCACCATCTTAACATCACCAACCTTCTGTTGACCCTTCACCTTCTTCGCCTAATATTTCTTCCTCCATTTCTTCCTCTTCGCTTGGTAAAAGCTTTGATGCTAGTAACCAGGTGGCTAAGAAGAAGAAGAAAGGGAATAAGAAGAAGAAGAAGAAGCAAGATAAGAAAGAAGTCAACGAACCAACCATGGCTGTAAGTGTTAGTTGTGTTGAGGAAACCTCTGACATGCATCGTAAACCCAAATACCCTTGCAGGATTTGTAAGGGTTTCCACTTCCTTATCAATTGTCTTGGTATTCCAAAGGTTTTGGAAGTATGGTCAGAAAAATCTCATCAACTTTCCATTGATCCATCAACCAGTGATAGTTAGGTTCCTCGGAAAAAGGGTAAAGTTAGGTTTCCTTGTAAGTTATGCAAAGGGAGTCATCAAACTCACATTTGCCCTCACATGGATGAAGCCTAAAAATTGTTGGAAAACCTTACTGTTCCACAACAAGAATTTCCAACTGGTTATTGTAAACTTTCTCCCTACCTACCATCAACTGATGGAGTGTTGATATAATCTCAAGTACGGTCAATCCCACTCTCCCTTTGGAGAGTGGAACACATATCACTCAGGTTGATGATCCATTAGTTGATAAAGTGGTTGATTCAATTTCACCTTCTGTCGACCCCACTCTCCCTTTAGAGAGTGAACTTCATACCGCTCAGGTTCTTTTTGTTACATCATATTCTTCTACGCTAGGGGGCATTTCACCTATTTCTATAGAACCCCCTCCAAGTACTGAGGTCTTTTCCTTTTATTGGAATAGACTGCCAGAACCTCGTCTTCCTTCCTCCATCCCTTTCCAAATCATTGTCAAGGCTAGTGGTAGGGACATACACCATACACAGGTAGATGAAGGTGCTTCTGTTAGTATTTTATACTCAACTGCTTGGAAAGCTTTGGGTTCCCCTCAGCTTGTGCCAATTACATAGAATCTGAAAGCTTTTAACATAACCATTAGTGAACCTTTAGGGATCCTTCCTAAGTTTTCTATTACCTTGGAAGGTAAAACTATATATATATTGATATTATGATAGTTTGAGGTCCCTTGGATTTCAATTTACTCCTTGGGCGCGACTATGTTTATGCAATGAAAGTTGTCGTATCGACACTCTTTCCCGTGATGTCTTTCCCTCACAATGGAAATATTGTGACTATAGACTAGCTTCCGTTCCCTAGTCTTGTTTCAACTACCAATAATATGACACCCCTAAATGTTCCTGATTCTAAAGTGGTATCTACCCTACCATGGGTTAATTATGTGGCAACTGGTCCCATGTTTTCAATTACCGATGTAAGTGACCCTCTTACTATTTTCTCATCTTCCTTTGATTTAGATCCGATAATTGACATGGAAAACTCTATGGGATTTCTTGAACGCAATGTTCTTATCCCTCTTGAGTCCCTTGACATATGTTCCTTCTAGAGAACTATTCTTCCTTCTTATGAAGGCCTCTTGGAAGCCATGATCAAGGTGTGTCCATTGACATGGCTTTCTTCCAGTTGGAAGCCATAATCAGTGAGTGTGAGGATAGTTTGTTCCTATCTCAACCTCATTAAAAAATGAAACTAAATGTTATGAGCATAGTTCTTGGTCTTGTGTCAAGCTCGTTAAAAAATGAAACAAGGAGTTTTAGAGCATAGTTCCTTGTCTTGAGTCAAGCTTGTTAAAAATGAACCAAGGAGTTTAGAGCATAGTACCTTTTCATGTGTCAAGCTCGTTAAAAAATGAATCAAGGATTTTAGAGCATAGTTCCTTGTCTTGTGTCAAGCTCGTTTAAAACATGAAACAAGTATTTTGAGGATAATTCTTTTCTTGTGTCAACCTCATTAAAAAATGAAAAAACTCCCTTTTCGAGTCGAGTCTTGAAAGTAAACCTTCATTTCATCCACCTAGTTGAATGCAATGAAGCTTGGGGGGCCTATACCTCATTTTGCGTCATTAAGCTGGGGGCAAGCGAACTTATAACAAGCATAGTTTTTCATTTCAAGCTTGTGTAAACATGAAACCTTATCCAAGCAGAGTTCCCTATGGTTCAAGCTTGTGTAAAAATGAACCTATACCTGTTTTACATCTTGTGATTGTTATTTTTATCTGCTAATTTATGTTAGATGAGCCTTGGTTGTTTTCATTCCATCGCCACCATCTCTTTGGCTGATCATATGTTTTCACTTGCTTGTTTTACCTTTCTTGAGGGACCACAGTTATGAGTGTTTTTGTTAGCCAACCTCTTAACCATTAATGTTTTGAGCAGTTCCACCATTGCTGGAACCAGATGCTACCCTTTATACCACTCGTTCCTCTAGGACGAGTCCTCTTTAAGCTCTTTTCTGACTCGTAAAATATGAAAAAATTGTCGAGTTTTTCCTTCTTAAATTCGTTAAAAAAGAACTAAAAGGACGGTCCACTTACAACTCTATTCTGACCATATAAACATGAAAAGATTGCTGGACTTTTGTCGTTTCAAGTTCGATATTGGTAATAAAACGACATGTTTTCGATCTCTTTTTTATCTTTTCAAATTAAAGGCACTAATTATGAAAAGTGCTCCTTGTTCGTAATGATCAAGTGGTTCTCTCAAGTATCATTTTATACTTTTTTCGGGCTTGGGAGACACAAATTTATGAAAAAGGACAACCATGGAGTTTTCTTAAGTTTTTCTTCTGACTCGCTAAAATTGAAAAACACCAAGTTTCTCCTATACTGGACTTGTTAAAATTGAACAGTAAAGGACCTATTCAATTTAAAACAGGAATGGACCACTCCTTCTTAGGGTTCGAATTTTAAACTAAGTTGGACTCATCCGAAGGATGAGCTTATAATCAAGCAAATGTTATCCTCCTCAAGCCTGTCAAAAATAAAGAGGTACTTGCCAGAGATGGTGAGGGAAACGAGAGAAAAATGAACCTGTTTGTTATACTTTGTGTGTAGAAAAGCAGTTAACCACTCTTGAACATGACACTTTTTGTTCACCTGGGTTGGGAAATCCTTTGCCTAACAGTTAATCAAACCATATTGAAAGTCTTCAGCCAGTTTCTGGGTATTAGATTTGGGTCAATTGTCACCAAACCATCTGCAGTGTCGTTATGTGTTCAAGAGGTCAGTTCAAATAAACCATGTTGAAAATGCAACAAGATGATGGAGCTTAGTGAAAAGAAGTCGCCTTCACTAAGTGGACCCGCAGGCTATTTTTGGTGCAAAGTCTATTTTTAGACGTATTGATCATGGTATATGAGTTGCAGGATGCTATTTATGGATGATTTGTTAAGTTGGTAAAAATAGATGGACCTCTATTTTTAGACATATGGGCGGAGTCTATTTTTAGACTGCCAGGCTAAAAATAGAATAGTCGAATATTATTAGCTTTTAATAATATTTGGACTATAACATTATCTTATCCTCTTGGAGCACTTCAGTTCGAGCTACGAATGTGGCACATGCAACTGCCAGAAGGAAATACGTGGTTCTTATGGGTTAGATGAGCTATTGCATGAAGGACTTTAGTTAGAACTTCAGTGCTAGAGTTCTGTGGAGTTGATTGAGGAGTTGATGGAGTTGTGTTCAAGTTTGACTTAGTTGAACTAGTTGTATTTAGTCTAACTGACAAATACAATAGTGATGAGTGGTGTGAATTAATTATTAATTAATTCACTAATTATTACTCATAAATCAACTAAAGAATACATCAGTTAACTCAGTGCATGGACAGTTCAGTGGAGACAAGTGTTAGAGGTGGGTGAAAGGGTGAGACTACTATCAGTTGTGACTATAGTTGTGCATGAGATTTCCACAATCATTGATTGAGATTGCCAATGAGGATTGCGTGGTACAACCAAGGTAAATACGAGTTTGTATCAGCCATTCTCATGCAGGATTGCGCAGTGGAGGCAGGCAAGCAGCGGAGGAGATTTCAACCTGTGATTGATTCAAATCTGAGCTAGTTTGTGTGTAACAGGTGGAGATAGTATTGAGTACTTGTGAGGAGTACTGTACTATGTATTGTTACATGTTTTCAATCAATATAATATACAGATAGTTGAGGGTTTTCAGTTGTATGCTTTCCCTGGGTACATACTATGTTGATATGTGTGATTGATACTTCAATTGTGCGCATGCGATTGTTTCTTCAATACTGCAAATTGATGATCAACGTAGAGGAGGTTATGTATTATGCATGCATTCCGAAAATAGTGTATAATCAGGATAATCTCTGTGAATAAGTGTCATATTATTCAAAATTTCTACATGGTATCAGAGTAGATTTGATCATCAGATCTATTATTCAGAAAGTGTTTACATTTTATTTCTTCAGGTAGAGTGTGTAATCGGGCGAGGTAGCCTCTGGATTCATCCCTCTTTTGAAAGGTGAGATATTCAGTGAATGCCCATATAGTCGATCTCTGTACAAGAAATACTTTGTTCTCACGAATTTTAGATCGAAAGTGGTTGAGTTTTGAGCTGGTGGAATTCAAATTTGTAGCAGTGTTTTCTTGGTGTCGAAGTTGAAATGTATTTCAATGGATTGCGATTGGAGTATGCTCTTGAGGGTAGCTCGAATTATATTGCATGGAAAGACAGGATGGAGGCAGTGTTAGATGACAATGGGTTGAAGGCGTTCATAGATGCGGATGTCCCAAAACCTATTGATGTTGTTGAAGCTGAGGCTCGGCAAAAGAAGACAGCAAAGTGTCGAAGGATTCTGTTGGAGGGCGTGAGGGATCACATTGTATCCAGCCTCCATGGAAAGGCTTCTCCATACTTGATGTGGAAAGCGTTGACAGACTTATTCCAAAGCAAGAGTGACCAGAGGAAGTTGGCAATCAAAGATAAACTCAGAAACATTAAGTGTGAGAATGGAGACAGTATGCCCGAGTATCTCACGAAATTCACCCAATGTCCGGATGAGCTGGGAAGTGTGGGGGTGATTGTCGATGATGAGGACTTGGTGAGCTTGGCTCTACTTGGTCTTTCGAAGAGTTGGCATTCCTATCAGGACTTTTTCAATGATCAGGAGAAATTGCCAGGATGGGAGAGACTTTGGTCGGATCTTGTGCAAGAGGAGATCAGGCAGAATACCAGGGATGGATCTTTATCAAAGGCATCTGATGAAGAATATTGTGCTTTGGCTGCCAAAGCAAAGAAGGGGAAGAACGAGAAAGCTTCTCATTCCGGTGCGAAAGGCAAGAAGCAGGACATGTCCAAGGTGAAGTGCTTTCACTATCACCAACATGGACATTATGCCACAAATTGTCCGCATAAGAAGAAAAATAAGCAAGCTGTTGGATCTGCAATGGGAGAGGCCTTAGCCTCGCAGTTTGAACTGGATTTTTCACTGATCGCATGCTTGGTATCAAGTGTGATGGGATCGGTATGGTTCTTGGACAGTGGTGCGTCTTCTCACATGACAGGAGATTGAGATTTTTTTTTCTGATTTGGATGAGAAAGATCTTGGAGTGCACATCGAGATGGGCGATGATGGTAGATACAGTGCGACCGGTATCAGTACCATTTCCTTTGAGAGGGAGTCTGGTAAACCCTTCGTATTTAAAGAAGTGATGCATGTTCCAGGATTGAAGAAGAATCTTATATTTGTGGCGATGTTAGAAGACAAGGGATATGATGTTGTTTTCAGCGAGGGAAAGGCTTTCCTGTGTAGTAAGACAACTGGAGAAACCCAGAAGATAGGGGTTCGAGTCAGGAACCTTTATCAGTTGCATGTAGATGGCTGCACAGCAATGGCATGCAAATCCTTGAGAAGCAAGGAAACTGATGGGGACTTGGTGGTTGAGAGGGAGGGTATATTACCTCTCAAATTGCAGAGCCAAAAGAAGTCTCAGACAATGGTGGAGAAGCCACGATTGGTGCAACAACTTCAGGAGGTTGTGGAGTAGCTACAACAGGGGAAGCTGAGTGGAGATCGAGTAGAGACATCTACTCATGCAGAGATCTCCAGTAGGGGGTGTCACGTGGAATGAGTCGATCTTGTGGACAAGATAGACCTTCCTAGAATCTAATGAAGACCTAATGACAGACAAACCAACCAGACACTATCTTTCTCTAAATGCGCTTTATAAATAATGGAAAACAAATGTGTTTAAGGCCTACCTCATGTCCAACGCAAGTTTGGAGATGCCTTCGCTCCTTTGATCCA
>APFE030970839.1:27590-47360 GCA_000404065.3 Pinus taeda | reverse complement strand
AAGCTAAATTGACTAGACACCTCTTTTCATTACACAGATCAAAATATACATATGAGAATGGTCGGTTAAACTGTTGACACGTCGAGGTCACCTTTGCTGGAGCGTTCTACTTCTTGGGGAATGAATGGATGCCGATGGAACAGAGAATGACTGCGTATCATTTCGTTACACCTGTGTGGAGTGGTTATCATTCCCTATCATTTCCTGAAGGAAACTGAAGATGTTGTGCTCATCATCCCACATCTGGCATGCTTTGAGGTGTATCTGGAGGAAATGACACCTTGATGGATCAGCGCTGCCATGAGTGCTTCAATTTTTCCTCTCACCTCTTTATCCTTGCCTGTATAGATATTTAATAATTAGCTATGGATATAAAAAATATAATAGAAATACTAAAAACACAAACCTTGCCTTCATTAAACGTTTATATCATCAATAGGAACAAATGTGAAAGAATTGACCCCTGGTTTTTTAATTCATGCACTGATTGAGTCTTGCAAAGGTAAATCCGATTTACATTGAAAATCGTTTCATAACACATATCGGATTTGAAATCTAGACTTGAAATATTATAGGCAGGAACCTATATCCTATTAAGTCTGCCATATGGGATTTTCCATTAAAAACCGCAATTGTAGCATTTTATCGATTACAAACGCGGGAAAACCCGCGGCCGGGTTGTACGGCCAGACTTGAAAAATTATGGATGCGGGCATATAATCATCGTCGGGTCCGCCATATCGCTCCTTTGCATATTGCATAACCCCCTGGGCTCCGCCAATTGCGATAAGCGATTGGGAAAAGCGAACCCGATATATATATGTTAATACTGTTAGCGGGTCCACAATGGATGACTTCCCTTTGAAAAACCCCGGGCCTCAATACTTTATCGAATACAAAGGGATACACAGAAAACCCGCGTCCAGCCATAAGGCCCGACTTGAAATATTATATACCTGGATTCATAGTTGTCAGTGGGTCTTAAATATCACAACGCGCCTTACATATAACCTTAGACCCTGCCGATTGTGATATGCGATGGGGAAGCGGACCCGATAACATATATATTTTACTTTATAGTCTCGTCGGGTCCGCCATATCCCATCGGCCTTATGTATATGCTTCGAATTTCGCCGATTCCGATATGCGATGGGCTCCGGACCCGATAACACATATATTCTGGTTAACAAAGTCGTCGGGTCTGGAAGACATGTGTGCCTTATATGTATATAGCCTTGGAATCCCACCGATTGCGATATGCAATGGGGCTCCGGACCCGAAATATATGTAATGTGGTTAATAATGTTGTCGGATTCGGTGCCTTATGGTGAACATCATGCCTTAGTGTCGATTCCAATAGGAGAAAAGGGGTGATTTTTGCATGTTTTGCGAAGTATTTCCATTGTAAAGAGTTATGATGGAGATAATGATGCGATAGAAGGTTTCGTGGGTCAAAAAAGTCCCAATGAAGATATGAATGAAGGGATTAGAGAGGGTTATAGATGAATCATGCAACAGGGATTTATTAAGGGGGCCTTGACCATTTAAAAGTTGAAGATTTGACTTGGCAAAGAGTTAAAGTCCTTGGGATAAAATAGATCATTCAGAGAGGTGAAAGATCACTTTTTTTAGGGGACCCATTCAAAATTACTATCAAGGCAGATTTTAATAGGGTGGTGGTTGTGGTCACAACAAGTCTAAGGTAATGAGGAAGACCAAAAACTATATAAGGAGGAGAAGATCAAAGGGTTAAGTGTGCAAGTGAAAGGGTTTTTCATGAATACTTCGATCTGAAGTACATTTTATGTCGTAGGGGCTATGATTATGATATAATCTAAAATATTGTGTGCATCTTGAATTCAATGTTGGATCAGGATCATGAGACCTGAAATGACTTATCATTGAATGATTTGATATTGATTGGGCTAGATCCGATTGCTTACACATGTTTTATTCTTTAAATATCATGATCTGGGTATGTAAGTTAGTATTTGCAAATATATACGTTGAAATCTAGAATAGTAGCGAAGTTGTAATTTAGTATTTGCAGATATATGCGTTGGTTTTCCTTGGTGAAGGCGCATATACACGTTGGTTTGAAGCTTCCAAGTAGCGTATACAAAAGAAAAGCCTGTTATTCAGAAATGATTGATCTATCTAATCCGTATTGTTGGTTTACTATTGTCTGTCAATGATGTCTTCTTAGATTTGGAATAAGAACTGAATGCATAAGGAGATTGAGTTTAATTGATTGACTACTTAAGTGAGAAGGGTGATCTTTGTTGCTGACTATCTAGAACTCTATAATTTGACGGTAGATGTTCAGAATATTACTGGTTGGTATAGATTTGATTCATAAGTTTTATGTTTCAATATTTTTGGAGGTATACACACATTTGGGTAAAGGAAGTAGCGTATACATGCAGGTTGGGTTCATTAAAGTAGTGTATGCATTCTGATGTATGATTCTTGAGGTTGTGGTTGGTTCTGAATGATGATGCACGTTTCTGGTTTCAGCACAGTGTTCTAGTGATAATGATGTGACTGTTTAGATTGACTGATTGTTGGTTGATGCAGATATTATTATACGGTTTGAGCTTCAAAGTTTCTGATGGGTCCAGTGTGAAAATTTGATGAAACAAGGCCTTCATATTGTGTTGATTTGTACCATGAGCATCTAGTCTGAAAATTTATGAAACGTGGTCCCTCGAGGAAGAAAGAAGGTTGGTGTTTACGTACTAGTAAACATATTGGCTAGGAGAAGAGCTAGTGGGTTACAGCACCCTTCCAGTAGAAGCTGGAGAATGAGAGAAAGTTGTAGCCTTCTTCATGTGGGTGCCTGCGTATTGGTATGAATCTGCACCAGTACAAGATTGTAAATAGATTTTCTTTATATTATTAAGAAGACAAAGACGATAGCAGCAAGTGGTTTATCTCCCGCATTAAGTTTCCACCTTAAATATTGGTGTTCATGTGTGTTGCTTATGTGTGATGGTTTATTATGTTATTAATGCACATAGTTATTACATAATAAGACACTAATGCTCTGATTAAATATCAACACATGATGAATTAACTAAATCATAAGCTCTCTGGGTATACGTTGGTTTTCTTAATCACAGTTGTGTGCACACACAACTTCACTTCACTGAAGTAGCGTATATAAATCTGATTGCAAAATGAAAAATTATTGAATTGTAAATACTGCTTCATCTCTCCCCCCCCCCACCCCCGCCCACCACCTCCCAGTATTATTTCCAACAAATGCACCAAGCATATGTACCATCATGATTCATAATATGAGTGTCATGACCAAATAATCCCATAGTACATCATGGATACATCAAAACATTCTAGCAATCTTACACATTGAAGGCCTCTTGTCTTTGTCATAATGCACTAGGTATTAATGACAAACTTTCTTTCATATATCAACAATTCCATATAATTTTCACATTAACTAGGAAAAACCAATCCTTCAATTACATGTTCCTTACCAATAAACTCAACATTATATAATAGAATTATTTGTCTCATCTTAGAAACTATTAGGGCCAATACTCATGGACTCGTGAACACAATTGTAGTCCCTACATTTACTTCATCCATCCCACTTTTTCATGTATTCTCTTAATGCATTACCAAACATGTTTTATCTCGTGAGTGTATTATTCATTCATTTAATCTTTGTTCAACATGGCAACTCAATACATGCACACATTATTAAGATTTTACTAAATCATTTTGTGGTGATAATTGTCTGTCATGTAATACATGCATTAATTTGAAAAACAAAAACATTTTAAATTCAGCTGAAAGGAATTCTTACCCAATTCATTTACCTTTTTACCTTTGCTTACTACTGTTAATTTTATGGTATGCTCTAGCTTGCAACAACTACTTCAATGTCTTATAATCATTAATAGTAACTATAGATAGAACATCAACAATATCTACAAGAATATATGAGATGATTTGATTATGACTGAGAGGCCTAATTGTATACCTAGGTAGGTACCCATTCATGAATGGTCATGCACTTGGAGACATAACTCTTCAAGACTAATTTTTAGTTAATTATTCATTATATATATATATATATATATATATATAATATATATATATATATATAATATAAATATATATTATAAATTATCATAACATGCTTCTATAAGGGGAATTAGCCCCTATTGCACCCTTTAACATTCCCTCTCAACTAGGGAGGAATTCTACATATCAATATCCATCCATTGCTATGCCATCATGTCCATCATGTGTCATCTCTACAACTTGTCTTGTCTCTGCTGAAGATTGAAATCATAGTCCAGTAAAAAAGGATTGAAAGAGGGTGGGTCACAAGACCTTGCCATCGTCACCAAAATGACAAAGGAAATTCCTCATGTCCAGGGATAAAACCCCTACTAGGCTTGATGTTTTAGTGATCAAGTTGTTGAACATCATGCATCATTGTCATAGGGAATACATTAGTGCCTAATGCATCTATCGGTAGTACTAATTAACGCTAACCACTTTTCTCAACATATTGGCCAGATGAGAGGTACTTCCCAAGAGTCCCAGACTGTAAGGGTAGGACGTATGATGGGGTATCCATAGGGGAAGGTGAACCACTCACCCTATGTTCACATACAAGGGTATGTACTCCACATGCGAAGGTAAACCACTCACCCCGTGTCCACATGTTGGGTCTAGAGGGGAAGCTGAAACAATCACCCTGTGCTCATATAACTCTAAGAAGTACCCTAGGCCCCCAGAAGCTCCCAAAGCTCAATGTTTAACCCAATCAATATCCCTCCATAAAGGGAATGCTACTCTCTGAAGACTAAGAATTTTTCCTTCCCAAAGGTTTTGTGAGGATATCAGCAACCTAACCATTTGTCCATGGGAGCCTCATTTCTCCTCCCAATAACATATAGATGATGGCACATAGCTCACTAAAGAGGTTCTTCAAAACACATTATCTTACAACTGGCCATCTTAACAGTAGTTATTTTAGATATCCTTTGTTTCCTGTACATCCAGGATACCAAATCAAAAATCATGTTAAATAAAATATTTAACTAACCTTACTCCTTCTCACTCAGGGAGACCACAAGCCTAATCTTGTCTAATTCATGAAGGTGCCCTAGTGCCTGTTCTGCACAATTTTCTTTCATATGACCAGACTCTCTTTGGTTTAAGGTGTGTGTTATAATACAAAGGATCCACCTAACAACCTACTCATCGTGGGATCCAATAACCTAGAGAATTATCAATTAGCATGCCATGCTTTTAACAATTCACTTCCATAGGGAAGCATTTTCTATAATTACCGGGAGCATTCAAAGAAAAAATCACTCTGAGACTGATGAGATAAAACATTTTTCAATTTATAATCATGTGTCGATATTCGATTATTGATACACCAATATGCCGATCTCCAATCTTCGGACCTTCAATATGTTGGATCCTCGATCTCCCATATGCCAATATTCCTTCCTGCCTAAGGCTTCAAATCCTTGAACTTCAGCAAGCCATAACTTTTGAAACAAGAATTGATTTATGGACTTTCGCATATCATTGGAAATCTCTTCCAGAGAACTTTCCAATGGATAGGGTCCAATGTAGGATTTGAGCCCATCTGCTAACTCTAATATGGCTCCAAACTCTCTGCCATTGTTCTACGCCTTGACTTTCCGGAAAGCTAAAATCACAACCACCAAGGTGATCCTATGCATGAAGCCTGCAGCTACCATGGACTTCCATCTCGACCATCACTGTAATCATCATTTTATGGCTTCTCCAATAAGCCTTCTACTGTGATGATTCTCTACATGAAGCCTGCAGCTAGCATGGACTTTCATCTGGCTCATCACTTTAATCATCATTTTATGGCTTTTCCACTAATCCTGCTACTATGATGACTCTCTATTTAAATATTACAACTATCATAGGAATCCTTCTGAGCAATGAACAACCATGGGATTCCTACAGGGCCATCACTGCCAACATCTACTATGACAAGCATCCAAGCTAGTCTAGTTGACATCAATGCCAACTCTCCAACCAATAGTTAGGCAATGCTCCTTCCAACAGTTAGGCAATGTCAATTGCCCAACACATTTCCCCAACATGATTGTTGACATCAATTCCAACACACTTACAAATGCCTTCACTAGGCCATTGGCCATCCAGACAATGTCAATTGTCCAACATTCTCCCCCTTTGGCATTGATGGCAACACTCCATCCTTCTCTTCATGTTATGGCCAAACCTCATGCTGCTTCCATGCATCTCATTGCATGAGAAACCAATGGTCTTCTTTCTTCTACACATGCCATCACAACTTCTCCACAATTATCTCCCCCTTTGACATCAATGAAAAGGGGCTTCAAGTTGCCTTTCACTCCCTATGCAATCACTTGGTTGTGAAGACCACGGTCTAGTTGTTAAGATGTGCGTTCTACTTCGCAGACATCTCTACTAGGAATGTCAATGTTGTTGCTCCATAAATTGGGCATATTAGATATGCTCCCCCTGAAAATATATTGCTTCTAATTTTAATGCCTCCAGTTTTGGACACCTTATGCCTGCTAGTTGAGCACTCTCTCCACTAATGCGTCTTTTGTATCAAAAATATTGATACCCATTAAACTGTTCATGGTATTGTTGTTGCTACAACTACCAATTAATGATGATGCATTTTGGCTCGCGCTTCTTAAATTATTTCTTATGCTTCCAACATTGTGCTCACATTATTTGAGCATCTCCACTTCTCCCCTTGAGATCATATCTTTACAATAGGGACGGTTTCTCAAATACTACCAATTGCACCAAAAGAAATGATACAAATGGAACAATGTACCAAGAAAACTCTAACACTTTCTCTCATAAATAAATGTGCATTTTCACACAAGATTACTCAACATGAGCCCAACACAACTATTTGAGGGTTAAGGGACAAGGAAATCTTCCACCAATTGTGTTTCATGAACACAAGACTGCTATGCATAATCAAACTTACAACTTAAATGAAATAAGGGTATTTCACCGAAGGTTCAAACCTTTCATTTGCTCAGCAATCTCCCTTTCTGAGGCTACGCATTGTTGCCTGCTACTTCTTATCAAAGAAGCTCCCCCTGAGCCAATGCTCTTTGATATCCTGTAATATCTTTCTCGCCTCTGCGTGGGGACTAATCCTATGGACTTGACTTGACTGTGAGCTTCCTGTCTTTCCACACTTCTATTTCAGCCCATCTTCTTCCCACAACATAAGATATTGTTGTGTACTCTTCATGTTGGATGCACTCCTCCTTTTCAATTTT
The DNA here is from genome assembly GCA_000404065.3 of Pinus taeda. Lineage (NCBI taxonomy): Eukaryota > Viridiplantae > Streptophyta > Pinopsida > Pinales > Pinaceae > Pinus > Pinus taeda. The sequence goes on along the minus strand of APFE030970839.1, from coordinate 40,038 downwards.
GATACATTCAAAATAAACCAATTTATTCTAGTAATCAGCAACAAAACATAGCCATACATTCATCAATTAGATGCACCTTTCTATTCATTCTCCTTGGCTTCTTGCATCTAACTTATTTGGCCTAAGAATGGGGTAGAGGAGTTACTCTTTTTGAAAAAATTCTTGCCAAAACTCGTATTGCAGCCAACATGCCTTCTTCTATCCTCTTTGTGCATTCTTGGGTTGCTACTACCCAGCACATCTTGTTTCCTTTCATGCCATCTACAGTCTGTGGATTTATGCCCAAAATTATTGCAAGAAAAATAATATCCATGAAAAGGATTTTGATGAACAAGGTTACATTTTCCTTGTATTTTTTTTCCTTGAGTAGGAAAGGACCTTTGTTGGCTCTTCATGTGCCTCCCATGATAGTTCGCATTATTGCCTTGCACTTTTTCTTTCAACTACCTAGCCCTCTTCTGTTGCACTATTTGTTGTTGCTTCTTAGCCTTCTGTTGCTGCCTTTCCTTCTTTTGTTGTTGTTTCTTTCCATGTTGTTGTTGTTCTCCAACAACCTTTCTTTATTTGTTGTTGTTTGAACCTTGGACTCCCTTTACCTGAGAAGTTGACCCTTCAGCCTTTACTTTTTTGAAGCTAAGTTTCTTAAAACCCATACCAATCTTGATGAGGGGGGATATTTACTTGCTAAGCATCTCATCCAAGACTTTCTTGCTCCCCTCAATCTTTTGGAAATGAAACAATGCTTTATTTGACTTTTCTAAGTCATGTATTAATGAGATTACCTCATTTTGTAGTCTCCCACAATAAGCTTCCTTCTCACCCAGCTGATTGGTTAATATCCCAATTAGTCTACTAGCCTCTTCTTGTTGATCATTTAGTTTAACTATTGTTTTTCTCAACTTCTCATTCTCAAGCTCATAGATTTTTAGTTGCTCCTCTCGCTTAAGATTTTCCTCTGATAGGTCCTTGATCTCCTTTAGGGTAGAGATCAACTTCTTTCCAAAAAAGATCCTTTCATCTATATCTTTTTCCTCACTATCAGAAGTGTTAGCTGAGTTACCACAAAGATCTAAGCCCATCTTTGTGTCCATGTAATCTTCCACAGGTCTAAGGGTTGTCCCTTCTTCATCACTTTTAGTGATACCCTTATTCTCCCCACGAGATGTACTCTCTTCTATTTCAGAGGATCCCTTATTTTATATTGCTACTAAAATGGGTCTATCTTCATTAAAGCTACTAGATGCATGGCTCTCTCTATCTTCAAGTGAAGCATATGAACATCTAGATAATGAATGACCTATTTCTTTAAATTTATTACAAAGCAATAACATACCTTCTTAGAAACATGTTCTCTCTTCTGAGACATATTCATCATCAACAGGAGTGTGATGAGCAGCAACTTCTCCATGTTCTGGTTCATTGGTAGTGCAGCAGGGCTCCTCAACCTCTTCTTGAGCCACATGGCTATCTCCACCATACAAACATTGCATTTTGTCTAGCACTTCTGTTGTTGCCAAATAATGCCTCACTTTATCAGCATCCAACTTAGCTAGCCCTTTCATGATGACCTCTTTGGATTTTTCGTTATGCTCATTCTTTTCTCTATACACTACAAAGATAGACATATCAGCATCCAAGCACATCAAATAGGCTTCCATTCTTGCCTTCCAGATTTCATACCAGAGCTCATGGCCTGATATGTATAAGAATGGAACTCCTTATGTTGTTATCCAAGGTCGTTTATCCATTGTTTCCCTTTGATCTACCTTCTAGAAATTAAGTTATTCCTGAAGGAATGTGGATCTGATACCAATTGTTGGAAACAAATGATAATACTGGGGGGGTGCGAATCAGTATTAAGTAATTTTAACTTTTTATGTCAATTTACTTTTCTTATTCAAGTGTGGCACCCATCCATATAATTAGCAGCAATATGTAACATGACATCACCATGAAATCAACATATAAGCATATACACCATGAGCATCATACACATGAGACACAAGGTTTTATGTGGAAACCCTTTCGAGAAAAAACCACCAAATCTTGTTGTTGTTATTGATGTAAATAAGAGCACCAACTCCCTTTGATTGTTTGCTAGCACCCACTAGCAGGAAGCACCAACTCCCTATTTCAGTAGGCACCTGTCCAGCTTACCAGAAGCACCATGTGAAGCACCAACTTCACGGATTTGTTGCAAGCACCAACTTGTGGCTACTTTGATTTATGCAAGCACCAACTTGCAAGAGACACCAACCCCCAAGCCTTCTCAAGCACCCACTATAGATGGAAGCACCAACTTCCTATATGTAGGCTCCAACCCACACTCAAATAGGCACTGGATGTTATCTATAATTTGGCAACCACTCTACCTGATAACATCTTTGTTCTCTGCTCACTCTACAACAACCCATTGATTTGCTCAAAAATAATCATTCGTCACCATCTATGCATCTCTTTATTCTCTACTCTTCATCGACATGCATTCATCTCCCGACCTCTTGCTCTCCACATCCCACACATAGCTCTCAGCCTTCTTTCTCTATACAGGCACCTTCGGACTTACTCCCACAACGCAGGCACCTTTGGCCTTTCTCACAATGCATAGGCACTTCATCCTTACACATAATGCACAATAAAATTTTGCCTTTACTTGTAGCACACAGGAAACTTATCCCTTTCTTACACAGTGCACAGGAAGCTTTTGGCCTTACACACAAGTGTGTAACTCTCAGGGTCTCTTACCTCTGCATAGGCACTCTCAACTTTTTTCTACAAAACGGGCTCTCTCTCATCCTTACAGAAAAGTGCACTCACACACAGATTTTCCACTTAGCTCTCTAACAACTATGCTTCTTTTCCTCCCAATGCTCATTTAAGCTCTTGTGTTTTGTTCCTATGTTGCTCCCTGATCGATGTTGCCACTTTTTCCTGTATTCAAATTGCATGAGTGTACCTCAGTGTGGCCCTTCATTTTGTTGTTGCGTCTGACTCGGTCATTGCCACTACATTAACCATAAGAATGGGCACTTTGATTGTCTTCTCCATACTGAGAATTAATTCTCAGTCCACCTGCACACTCCAACCAGGCACAGTCCTCTCTATGAACTACTCTCCTATCACTAAGGCTCTCCAAGCTCATTCATGGTTTCGTCCAGCTTGGCTGTACTTCGGCATGGCTTCTCTGTGGACTATTATATTTGTTGCCTTGTCTCAGAGATCTTTGACAATCACCATTTATTCCAGCGACCAACTCCTCTACTCTCATTTACTCTTTAGCTACTGACTCATCCAACCTTCAATAATCCTAAGTGTTGCTATATCAAAGCTTTTCCACCACAATGCAATTTCGGAGCCCAAACATCTCGTAACTCTATTAAAAAAATGTTATGATATTACAATTTTTCAATTGGCCTTTAGCCCCTTATTCTTAACTCCTTATTGCATCTCCACCATAGGACCATTGCCTGTGACTGTCTCTATAACACGTAGGTGCTAAGTCCTTTAGCATCCTGTCGAGGACCTTTCTCCTCATGTTATTTCTTTACGCCCTTTGTTTTCTGGGCTCCATGACCAAGCACCAACAACATCGGAAGCTTCACATACCGTAACTTTATGCAAAATTCTTTTAAAGCAGAGTTCCAAAATCTCCAACCTATGATATGCTCCACATCTCTTAGGTTCTAAGCCTTACTCTACGCCCTTGGCTCTATTAGTTTCCTCGACCAAGTGCCAACACATCGAAGCCCCTTTATTGAAACTTTTTCAATAACCAACTGTTATGAAGTTCGAATATCCTCAATGCTTTGATCGTCGACTTTCGATATGATGTCATCACTGCCACGTGGTGACTCCTTAGAGGTGACATGTATCACCTAGTTATGGCCCATAAGACCAACCAATATGGTTGAATATGCTTTCCACGTGTCCTATCACATCATGTTGATGTCATCTTCCACTGTACCTTATCGAAGCCAATTAGATCCTGCCATGTGTCCTTATCAAAGCCAATCACATGTTGCCATGTGTCCTTATCAGAGCCAATCATATGCCACTATGTGTCTTGCTAGAGGAGAGAAGGGCCCAACCTTTGGTTTTGTGATGAAATCCTTTGTTAATTTTTTATATGTGTCCCCAACGGCTTTTAATGTTATTGCCGCTTCACCCATATTGTAACTTTTTAAAGGATTCACACGAAGAAGTTCTGATTCTCTAATTGTCAATATGTCTGATGCTCCAATGTGCGATCATTGATATGTCTGATACTCCGATATGTGATCACCGATATGCCTAATGTCGATGGACCTTTGATTGTCGATACACCAATGTGTTGATCTCCAATTTCTGATACACCAATGTGCCGATCTCCAATCTGCTAACCTTTGATATGCTGGATCGTCGATCTCTGATATCTCGATATTCCTTCCTACCTAAGGCTTCAAATCCTTGAACTTTAGCAGGCCATAAATTTTGAACCAGGAACCCATTTATGGACTTCCGCATATCGTTGGAAATATATTCCAAAAAAATTTCCAATGGAGGGGGTCTGATTTATGCTTTGAGCCCATAAGATGCCTCTAATATAGCTCCAAAATCTCTGCCATAGTTCTTCACCTTGACTTTTCGGACAACTGAAATCACAACCACCAAGGTGATTCTTTGCATGAAGTCTACAACCACCCTGGACTTCCATCTAGTCCATCACTATAATCATCATTTTATGGCTTCTCCAATAAGCCTTCTACTATGATGATTCTCTACATGAATCCTGTAGCTACCATGGACTTCCATCTGGCTCATCGCATCCAGCGCCGCTCCTTGGTTCCTTTTGTATTTCGTTAAATAACGAAATACGCGAAAATGTATTAAAAAAGGCCTTTCTGCGTACTTGAAATATTATGCAATAATACTTATAATGCCATCGGGTCTGGTTCATTGGGTCGCGCATATACTTGTGCATAGGCCCTGCCCCTTTATGTTTCTCCGATGCGACACAGCGATGTGATCTGATCACAATCGCATATCACCCAAGCCAGAGGTCTTTCCATATAACCTGGTGTATGTCCCCACTGATTACGATCCTGTGATGCAATGTGGGCTGTCAATCTGTGTGCTTAATCGACGATCCACGTTGAATCGTCGATCGTCGTTGCCATTTCCATATATTCTGCGCCGATTGCCACTGTCTGCCTGTGTCGATTACGACTGCCAATTACAACCACCGATTGCGACCCATCGATCAAATCTAGACCGTTGATCAGCCACATCGGATGGATGTTGTGCATTTCTCAGTTTAAGCCTCAGATATGTGGTTTTTCACTGTTTTCTCTAGATTTTTGCCTCCCGATAGTGCTTTTTTGCCCTTCCAAGGGCTCTTGGCATGTGATGGTTTTGATCATTGAATGATCCTTAAGAAGATTTTGAAGACTTCAAGAGCATATTTGTATCCATTGGCATGATTTTGCTAGCTTAGGGAGACTTTAAAGAGCATATTTGGATCCATTTTTGGGCCATTTGCCAACAAGGCTAACACTGGCTCCTTCTGGGGATGAAAGCCTCCCTATGAGGTTTCAAGAACTATAGAACAATGCCTTTCCTGTAAAACCGAAATCAAATCTTCCTCCTAGTTTTCCATTGGGCATGGAGTCTATTTTGAAATGAAATAAAAACTGGAAAAACATATTTACAATACCAAGGCTTTAAAGCCTTAAATGAAATAAAGTTTCAAGAACTGCCCATTGACTCGGCTACCAAAAACACCTTCCCATTTGAGAACCCAGTCACTAAACTAAAAATTGTCCACTTTTGCCTTTCTATCAAAGGTTTATTTTTCTTAGTCAAGGTGCATTTCAGCAAATTCATCAAAGACTTGTAAAAGCCTATTAATTTGATCATCCTCTTTGAAAACTTTCCAGTATTTGACATTGTCAGGCAGAGATGATCTATATTTCACCTCATCTCTGTATGCTTTCAGCCTTGGATCCTTTTCTTGTAAAGTTTTGTTGACCTGAAAAGTTAATAAAGGTAAATGAATGCATTCCTGTGTGGGGGACACAAGAACTACACCTCCCCTGTAGCTTCTTTAGAGCAAGCCCCATCAAAGAACACATCCCAAATCTGTGGGCCTTTCTTCTGCTGTAATCTAGAAAATTGGTTTCTTTAGCTACGTGGAGGCCAACTGAGATTCTTCGATCTGAAGAAAACAAGCTTCAAAATCAGTGTCAACAGCATAGATGGGATGATTAGTGGGATTCCTTTTATCATTGATAATATAAGCCAACTGAGCCTCTCTGTATAATCTCCTGCTTTCACCTCCGAAAATTGGGACAGTAGCATAGGACAGATCATTTTGCAATGTTCCACCTAATCTCTTGATCCAGCCTCTGAAAAAAAACATGCTAAACTTGGGGGGTACATCTGCTACCACAATATCCGTCATCATGCTCTTCATGGGCAGCTGAGACAAAGCGATGGCTAGGCCTTTGATTAATCCTAGACATTTCACTTTTCCAGAGTAAAAAGAAAACAAGTCACGATAAGGCATGGTAATGTCAAGACCCAATTTATCCATGACAACCTTGGGCATTAGATTATGGCTGGCTCCAATGTCTAGAAGGCAATTATGAAGGATTTTGTCATGAATAGTCAGAGAAACATAGAGTGATGGGGAGTTGTCTTCACAATTTTCAATCATTGGGCTGAGAATAACAGCTGGTTTGTCATCTTGCATATTTACATAATCAGTGGAGGCTTGGATGGCTTTAGGCTCAAGGGCATCGAGGATGGATCTTTTGAATAACTCATTCTTCACTAGTTCAATCAGAGGTATAGGTATTCTTAGCTTCTGAATTTCTGATTGAAAATTGAAAGGAGAAGGGGACTTGTCAAGGCCTCTTACATCTATCATTGGAGGTTTGAGGATGATGAAATCAACTGCCAGTTGCTTCTGCTTATTAGCTTGTTGTACTACAGGGACAACAACTCTTTAAACAGGGGTTTCCTTGGCATTATTCATCTTCGACCTCAAATTATATCTGTGTTAATATTTAGTTTGTAGAATAGCTTCACTGTCCCACTCTTGGCTAATCTAGTCATTGAATAATGACTTTTCATCGGCAGCTAAGGTCAAAAAAAGGGCACTGCCTATGTCTTCAAAACAATGGATCTCATCATCTTCTTCAAACTGCTCTTCCTCCATGACTGCGTTCTAAAATGGGTTCTTTAGCCTTTGGTCTTCATTGGCATCTTTGCTTCTTTGCATAATATGCAACTACTCATCGGTTCTTCTATATGGATTTAGATTTGGAGGAGCAAAGGTGTTAGGAACTCTTCCTTTCCCATGGTGCTATTCAACCTTTAATTTGGAGATTTCAGAGGCTAATGACTCTATCATTTTGGTCATTTTATCTATATTGGGTTCTGAAGATGATGAAGACTTGCCCCTCTGTCTCCTTCTATCAACATTACCTTTGAGCTTTTCTGCAGCCATGATGTTTGATTCTACTTCCAAGGTTGCATCCTACATGTCAGCCAAAGTATCACATCACCTCTCCCTCAATAATAGGCAGAAGTTAGAATCAAAAGCACTGGCATAGGTGAGTTTAGAAGAGGTAGTGATGGGTTTTACTTCAGCTGGTATCTTTTTGTACATGCGGTTAAACCTCTTATTAAAATCAGACAGCAACTCACCATTTTCCCTCTCTAAGTTCCCAAACTCAGTGTGGTAGTAGAGGAGATCCTTCTTGTCCCCCCCAATGCTTTAGGAATGCGTCATCTAAAGCCTCAATATCTGCTATAGATCTTGGGGTTAGTTCTCTGAACCATTTTCTAGCCTCTCCATCTAGGCTTTGGACAAAGACTCTCATCCACACATCATCTTCACTAATGTCCAGGTTATCAGCATAGCTATAGAATGACTCAAGATGTTCTTCAACTGTAACACCTTCAGTCCCAATGAACTTAGGCCTATATTTTTGATATTCTCCAGCAGGCATGGAATTCAAAGGAGTGGGCAGTACTAGAGGTCCATACCTAGTAGCTATGATCCTTTCCATTTTGGTAGGTGCATATGGACCTGCCATAGCTGTGGTGGCTATAAGGGTACTGGCAGTCTGAATGATAGAGGGCTGAGGAGTGACTGATAAGACTAAAGGAGTATGATGGATAGGAGGTGAGGTTTCCTTTGGGCTTACAACAAAAGGAGAACCTAAATAGTAAGGAGCTTTATGAATATATGAGAGTTTTTCTTGAAGAGACATAGAAGATTGATTAGGTTTACTTGAACCTTATGCTCCTTTCGCAATGTATTTCTTTCTTTGATGATTTTTTCAAGGTCAGGTATTGGGTCAGCTTGTGGCTTCTGAGGATTTCTCTGAGTATGCCTCACAAACTAAGCTAGAACTATGAAGTGGAGTCGCCAAAAAGGTTCAGCCTCCAGTAGAGTCTCTAGATAGATGATTACAACCAAAAAAAATGTCCAGACTTTGTCTATCATCAAAGCTAGATCTGTGTCATCTCCCAGGGAAGCTGAGCTTCAATCTCCTCTCCCCGGCAACGGTGCCAATTATGTTATCACTCTAAGACACTCTCCTAGGTTGCAACTCGGAGATGCCTGATAACATATAATCTTCAATATTGTTCTCTAAACTATTGGAATGGATGATGGTTTGGATCAAGCTAGATAACCATTTCAACTCTGTTTGTACTCAAGACATGCATGAACACCCTCAGTTTTACAAGGCTTTAGACCACTAATGCTCAATAGTTTGTAGATTCAATGGATAGATGGAGAATATAGACTGTACCAGCAGAGGCATATATAAACACATATGAATGGCTAGCTACATGCAGTAAAAGAAGCTTGCAAATCTAATTTATCAACGCAGAGATAAGATGACAGTTATCTGGCAATAGACACAGAAGAAACATGAACAACCTATTCAAGTGCAAGCTTAGAACATAAGAGAAAATGGAATATTGAACATATAATAGCAAAAGAAGCTTATATTGCTAGAATGAAGATGAGAAGCTTGAGTAGCAAAGTATCAACAATCTCCAGAAGTTGAACCCTTCATACATCTTTCTTTCAGCCATTTATAGGCCTTTTACAATGCTCTTGAGCTCTCAAAGGCTCAAAGTGTCTTAATCTATCCTCTTTGTTTTTAAAAACTTAATGCCCTGACTAGGCACGCATGGGATCAAGGGTTTCCTCTTCTGACAGCAGAGTCATAGCATTCTGGTAGTTTGTTGCGCTGTCTAGGAGCTCACTCATGCAAGCGATGCTCCATGACCATTATGTTTGTTTGGATGAGTTGCGTTGTCTTCCAGACTTCTGTCTCACTGTCTCTATCTGATCCAAATTGGATCCTTAAATATTTCCATGACTGTTTCAAATTATTTCAAGCTTCAAAATCTCGGGAATAACGAGCTTATCATAAATGACCTCTGGACAAGGAAATTTGTGGTGAGCCTGAAACAACGAGGACCCTCGGTCAAAGCACGCTGATCGTTGGCCCATGGAGACTATGCATGGATGCAAATTGGCAATCAAAAGCCCAAATCCAAAAATAGAGGCAGTTTATGAAGGAAAGCACCGAGCGCTGGGTCACGGGGAAAAGCATAGAACTGCACAAAAATCGCCAAAATCGTCAGAAGGGGAGTCCCACGCCCAAAACCGGCAGGATATCGCATGCACTTCGAGCGATAAGTGGGTTTGGCCGAGTTCAACGTGATGCCACACACCGGGCAACGTGTGTCTAATGGATGAGAGAGAAAACCACTTACTTCGCGTGAGTAACGGTTGACCAACTTACCCACGCAATATAGACGAAGATCGTAGGATCTGGAGGCTCCAGATCAACGGCAGAGCATTAACCCGATGGATGAATGGATTCAACGGGGAAATAGGCTGAGGCACATAAAAATTTGAGGTCCGACATGATCGATGAGCTGGCAGAAGAATCAGTTTCATGGGCAAATCCTGGAGTAACGGAAATAACGACCGTTTAAAGAAAACTGACGCTCAATTCGTAAGGCGACAAGTGACCACCTCTCTGTGCAATGTTACACAACGATGATGACACAGAGCAGGGGAATTCCAGCAGACTCAGGCAAGCGATCGAGAGAGATGGGAAGAGGAAACGAACAATCAAAGAGCAGGTTGGCTTTAAGCCACGAACAAACAAAGAGCAGAGGGGACAAAAGTAGAGGAAAAGAAGTGAATTGCAGAGAACAGAGAAGCTGAACTGACCTACAAAGCAAAGGCAGCTTGAAGCGGACAAAAAAGAGAGAGTCCGAGAGTCTGTGAACTCCAGAGAAGGCTTGAGAGGTTCAAGCAACTCCTCTGTGTAGACCTGTCAAGTATTGAGTACCAAATTGGACTCATACCACAGAGACCAGTCGAGGTCGAGATTCAATAAGGGGAGTTTGTGTACTCTAGAGACTTGGGGGATCCAAGCACAATCCTACTGATCATTCTCTGTTAAGTGAGACTCAAATTGAGCTCCTTATTGTAAAATATTTGCTTTAAGACACAATAGAAAAGGCCACCACTGAAGGTTGGACCAAGAAACATAGCCTAGGAGGATTGGGTGAAATCCTTATTAAATTTGTTGTGTTTTTATATTTGCTTACTATGTTTCTCTTACTGTTTCAAGTGTCTGTGTATTTCGCAATCTTATCGATCTGTTGCTTAAAATAACATAGACACACCCTAGCACATGGGTCTACAATACCTTCATTAATTAACTGAGATCATTCACGAGTGATTTTCAGATCAAGTGGTATCAAAGCTCTAGGTTGTTTAAGGTTAGACAAGCTTGTGCTGGATTTTGTTGTTGAATGCTCACTAGATCAAAGCTTAAATTAGGAGAAGGAGAGTTGGTTGAGACTAACCCAGAAATTGGAAGAGTCTATCCTCGGAAGAAAATGTTAGAGGAAAGTCCCTTAGGGCCAGACCCTCAATTCATAGATAATTTCCTCGCCATGAGGTCCATAGTAGAGGAAATGTATAGGGACTTTAGGAAACATAAAGATGAGGACTCATCAGGCTCCAAGCAAGATAAAAGAGAAGAAGAGTCTCTCCTCCATGACCACTCAAAAGACAAAGGGAAAGAAAGAATCTTTCTCACCTCCTAATAGCCCTGAAAACAAAAAGAAGACATCTTTGATCAAACTAGATGTTAGATTTGATTTACCAATATATGATGGAGAGTTGAATGAAAAGAAGCTAGATAATTGGATTAGACAAATTGATGTTTATTGCAGAGTGCAAAGTATCGACTCAGACAAGAGTAAGATTTAGCTGGCCAGCCTATGCCTCGGAGGCACTGCCTTCGTATGGTGGGAAGGTAGGACACAAGCTGACATGAAGAAACATGGTAAGATTCTTTCTATCTAGAGTGAATTTGTTTTTGCAATCAAAAAGCAATTCTATCCACTAGCTTACATGCAGCAAGCCATGATGAGCTGGAAAACTCTTCGCCAATTGAAAGAACAAAGGCGTACAGGGTTACACCCAAGAATTTAGGAAGAGAGCTTTGATTCTAGGAATTTCATTAGACTCACCTGAGACTCTGTTGAAGTACATAGGTGGTCTACACATCTACATGAGGCACACTATCCTCATGTTTAATCCCACTAGTATAGATGAGGTATTTGTCCAAGCTACACATCTAGAAGCTAAAGGAAATAATGGGAACCCAGAAGTTGGAGGATCATCCAAGCCCATTGCAAGAAAGAATAAGGAGAAAAGAAAACATAAATGGAAAGAGAGGAAGGCCAACACTGCACAGAAAAGCAAGTCTTCATGCACTCACTATAAGAAGGATGGGCATGATGATGAGCACTGTTGGATTCTGCATCCAAAGCTGAGACCTAAGAAGTTCGAGGGCAAGAAGAAGAAGACTGCTACAGCTATTCAGAAAGATTTGGGGTCGGATTCAGGAGATGAAACAACCATTGCAGCCACAGGTATAAAAGGTAAAAATTCTAAAGCATCTACTAGTAATTTTGCACAATCTATTAATGATGAGGAAAATGAGAGAAAAATACATGAGCTTTTCCATATTCGAGTTATTTCCAAGCATCAAAAGATTGATACTTTGTTTGATAGTGGCTCACAAGTAAATTTAGTTTCTTAAGCAATTGTAAAGAAGTTGGGATTGCTGACTACACCTCACAAGAAACCATACCCATTAGGTTGGTTAAGTGATAAAGCACAACTACAAGTGACTAGACAATGTAAACTTAAGTTTTCTTTTGGGTCAGCATTTGTAGATGAGGTTGACTTAGATATAGTTCCTCTGGATATATGTGGAATTGTTTTAGGAAGTCCTTACTTGTATGATAGAAAATTTATTTTCTATAGAGCTGAGAACAAGTATCTACTCGTTAAAGATGGAATCTAATACTTTGTAAGAGCTCATAAGCTCAAGAATAATTATACTCT
>APFE030970839.1:0-23764 GCA_000404065.3 Pinus taeda | reverse complement strand
CCAAAAGCTTTTTCAGTGGGAAGGCCGTGATCCGAATTGGATCCTTAAACATTTCCATGACTGTTTCAAATTATGTTAGGCTTAAAAACCTTAGGAATAACGAGCTCATCAGAAATGACCTCTAAACAATGGCAATTTGTGGCTAGCCCGGAACAATAAGGACCCTTGGTCAAAGTGCGCTGACTGTTGGCCCATGGAGACCGCGCATGGACTCAAATTGGAAATCGGAAGCCCAGATCCAGAAATAGAGGTAGTTTCTAATACGTGATTAGTGCGCAAAACGCTAATCGCATATCGCAGGGCAAAACTCTCAGTGAAGGAAAGCCCCAAGCGCTTGGTCATGGGGAAAAGCATAGAACAGCACAGAAATCGCTGAAATCATCAGAAGGTGGGTCCCGCGCCCAAAATCGGCAGGATATCGCGTGCACTTTGAGTGGTAAGTCGTTTTGGCTGAGTTCAGGGCGATGCCACACACCAAGCGATGCGTGTCCAGCGGATGAGAGAGAAAACCGCTTACATCGCATGAGTAATGGTCGAGCAACTTACTCGTGCGATATAGAGGGAGATCGTAAGATCTGGAGGCTCCAGATCAACAGCGAGAATTAACCCAATTGATGACCGAAATTGACAGGGAAACAGACTGAGGCACATAAAAATTTGAGGTCTAGCATGACCGACGAGCTAGCAGAAGAATCATTTTCATGGGAAAATCTTGGAGTAACGGACATAACGACCATTTAAAGAAAACATACACTCAATTTTTAAGGCGACAAGTGGCCACCTCTCTGTGCAACGTTACACAGCGATGATGACACAGAGCAGGGGAATTCTAGCGAACCGAGGTAGGCAATCCAGAGAGCCAAGAAGAGGAAATGAACAGTCATAGAGAAGATTGGCTTTAAGCCACGAACAGACAAAGAGTAGAGGGGACAGAAGTAGAGGAAAAGAAGTGAATTGTAGAGAATAGAGAAGCCGAGTTGACCTGCAGAGCAAAGGCAGCATCAAGCGGACAGAACAAAGAGAGTCTGTGAACTCTAGAGAAGGCTTGAGAGGTTAAAGCAACTCCTTTGTGTAGACCTATCAGGTATTGAGTACGAAATTGGACTCATACCACAGAGACCAGTCAAGGTCGAGATTCAATAAGGGGATTCTATGTACTCTAGAGACTTGGGGGATACAAGCATAATCCTACTGATCATTCTCTGTTAAGTGAGACTCAATTTGAGCTCCTTATTGTAAAATCTCTACTTTAAGACACAATAGAAAAGGCCACCACTGAAGGCTGGACTAGGAGACGTAGCCCAGGAGGATTGGGTGAACTCCTTATTAAATTTGTTGTGTTTTTATATTTTCTTACTATGTTTCTCTTGTTGTTTCAAGTGTCTTTGTATTTCACAATCTTATCGAATCATTGCTTAAAATGACATAAACACACCCCAGCACATGGGTCTATAATACCTTCATTAATTAACTGAGATCATTCATGAGTGATTTTCATATCATTGTCTCCCTGCCTCTGTTAGGTGATGGAATGGGTCCGCGTGCCTTTTGAAATTGTTTCAACTGATAACCATGATTGTTTTTTGTTAAACATAGAAAAGCGCTGCAACACTGTAAAATTCCGCCTATTTTTGTTTCTTTCGGACTTCAAAAGTCCTCAAATATGGTCTATTCATCTATCAGGTTCGCCCTTAATCGTTGTCGCCTATCGCAAATGGCATGTCCCTTGGTTTTTTTTAGAAATGCATCAAAACATTGAAAATACATTGAAAATGGCCTTTGGCATACATGAAAATATTATATATTTTCATTCCCGAACCCTTTCGGGTCCGGGCCTTATCACATCAGCGCCGCTCCTTGGTTCCCTTTGTATTTTGTTAAATAACGAAATACGCGAAAATGTATTAAAAAAGGCCTTTTTGCAGACTTGAAATATTATGCAATAATACTTATAATGTCGTCTAGTCTAGTTCATCTAGTCACGCATATACCTGTGTATAGGCCCCACCCCTTTATGTTTCTCCAATGCGACACAACGATGTGATCTGATCGCAATCGCATATTGCCCAAGCCAGAGGTCTTTCCATATAACCTGGCGTATGTCCCCATTGATTGCGATCCTGCAACGCGATGTGGTTCGTCGATCTGCGCGCTTGATCGATGGTCCACGTTGAATCGTCGATCGTCGTCGCCATTTCCATATAGTCTGCGTTGATTGCCACTGTCTGCCTACACCTACTGCAACCGCTGATTGCGACCTGCCAATCAAACCTAGACCATTGATTGGCCAGATCGGACGATTGCTGTGCATTTCTCAGTCTAAGCCTCTCATAAGTGGTTTTTCACTGTTTTCTCTAGTTTTTTGCCTCCTGATAGTGCTTTTCTGCCCTTCCAAGGGCTCTTGGCATGCAATGGTTTTGATCTTTGAATGATCCTTAAGAAGATTTTGAAGACTTCAAGAGCATATTTGGATCCATTGGCATGATTTTGTTAGCTTATGGAGACTTTAAAGATCATATTTGGATCCATTTTTGGGCCATTTTCCAACAAGGCTTACAGCTGCAATCATCATTTTATAGCTTTTCCATTAAGCCTGCTGCTATGATGATTCTCTACATAAAGCTTGCAGCTATCATAGGAATCCTTCTAAGCCATGAAAAACCATGGGATTCCTTCTGAGCCATCACTGCCAACATCTATTGTGACAAGAATCCAAGCTAGTCTAGTTGATGTCAATGCCAACACTCTAGCCAAAAGTTAGGCAATGCTCCTGCCAACAGTTAGGCAATTCCAACTTCCCAACACATTTCCCTACTATGATTATTGACATCAATGCCAACACACTTGTATATGCCTTCACTAGGCCACTGCTCATTCAGACAATGTCAACTGTCAAATAATGCATATATATCTTGTCATGCACGCGCCATACTTCAACATATTTTAGGCTATTCATACACATTTATTTTTAAATTTAATTTTCAACCTCTCTTGTTTTTAATCATTCACATGACAAGTCTCATGAGCATAAGCATAAGCACACTACTTTCTTTCATGTGGTAGTTAACAACAAGAGATCACTCTTGCACACTTGTTATCTAAACATTCCATGTGACACGGAATCCATTAGGTAACCTTACTATATTACCCAAAACATAACAAGTACCAATTTATATTTGATTACCTTTCACACATTCAATTATTTTCATAAATAAAATATATTAGCCAAGCACAATTTTTAATTAAGAGAAACTCCCTTCTTAAGCAATTTTCACAGTTGTGACTTCACTGTCCATCTAGTTCATATTGACCCCTTCAAGCGATCCTTGACTGGTCCTTTATCCACATATTCCCTCTAATGTAAATCTTCAAGGCAGACTTCCAAGCTCATTAGGGATTTCATCACATGAATAAACATAACAATTTTATTAAACAAACAAACAAATTTTCTCCAATTCTTAGCGAGCTCATAACCCAAATTCTTTCCTTGTAACAACTATGGGGTCCCTCCCCCTTGCACTCCTATGCATATCAGTTGTCTCAACACACATTATATCAGCACAATTGTCTTAGAACATGATCATTCCTTCATGCAATATTATAAGCATATATTCATATCATGCACTTAATTAGGAATTAAAACAATGCTTTATGTGTTCATGAAATTCAAGAGTCATAATCAATAATTCTCAGTACACTTATTTGGAGAAAACCAATGAATGGCAACAAACCTCTTATTTTCTCTTAACCATAGGATTTGTTGCTCCTATTTTGTTCAATAGTGGGTCATTTTCAAGTTAGGCCATGACTCCATAAAGGCATTGGCTTACCAAGAGCTAAGTATGAAACATAACCAATATTGAACAAAAACAAGGTCAAGGTACCAACCCTATTAACCTTCAACCATTAGTCTCACATCGCCTCATCAACCCTCTTAACCCAAGGTAATGCACCCCCCTTCTCTGATCACAATAGTCCATTGGGCTATGCCACTATCCTTCCAAGGTCTCCAACTTGGATTGGTCAAGGATGTCTCAGAGCCATGTGTCTTATAGGAGTCTCAGCTATCTTTGGGGCTATAGGTACTCTCCAAACCCCACACACAAACACATGTCCCTACACTCCACCCTCCAAGGCTCCAGCCTTCCACAAGGCAATCCACAGAGAAGTGCACCCACAACACTATCATAACATGCATATAAAAATGCATAGGTGCCACTAATACCATTCTCTCATCAACACGTTATCTTCCATAGCCTTGATTCCACAAGACTCCATGCAGCAACTTCATCAGCTTCCCAATCATGTTGTCAACCTATTCTTGGTTACATGTTCACCATTAACCACTATTGGTCACCTGAATAATGTTATGATAGAATACTACTTCGCGTCTTTATGCATGCACATCCATTATTTTATGCACCAAGCATGCAATTATTTAATAACTATCCAATTGAAATGCATATTTGAACCATTTCATCTCTTGCATTTTTATCATGCATGTGCTATTATTTATCAGCATATGACAACTTCTCAAAAACATTAAAGAAAAGTATTATAAATAGCTATAAAATTTTGTAATTATGTTGGGATGCACTAAGGAATCTAGTCAACATCTTGCATGTTTAACTTGCATGTTTATCTTGCTGCATCAAACTCAAGTCAGTCTTCAAGTATCATTAGTTTATTCATATATACAACATGTATGCATAGATATTAAGTACACATGCATGCATGGATATTAATTTAAAACTTAAATTATTTACTATACTCGAGCCCATCTAGGTTTAGTGTTGAACCTAAGCTCTGATACCACTTTGTCACATACCCTTACTAAATTTATTCTAAACATACTTGCAAAAACTTAATTTTCATCTCTCAAACATTTTACATGTAAACCTTTCTTCAAATACTTTATATACAACCAATTAAGTAGTCTTTTTCTTGTCGAAATTTTGTCATACATTTTGTATCAAATAAAATATGAAATATTTCTCTGATTCCGCTTGTAACATTCTAACTGAAATATACCACTCCATCACGCAAGTTTTGATTCATGTCTTTGAGGTATTTTATTAAATAATTTGTATGAAAATTGTAATAAAACACATTTAACACATTTTTTCAAATGCTTTGCATTCAAATGGGCTTAGATCGTCTGCAACTAATACTTATCATACAATAATGCTAACATACAAAAATACTATCCCCATCCACAAAACAACATTTTCATTGGGGCATTTTATCAAACAATTTGTATGCAATGAATCATCAAACCATTTAGGCATTTCTTCAAACACTTTTCATGCAAACTAATATAGCAACTTCCTCAAGCCATATCTCTTAAATTATAGTAGTTCAAGTTCTGAAAATTGAACCATATGATCAGTGGGAGTTCCACCCATTATGGTCCAAGTCTCAGCCTTTGCAACCTCCCAGATGAAAAGTTATAACAAAAATTATAACATGGCCTATTTGATGCATTATTTTAGGAACATCCAAGAAGGTCGACTTCCTCTGATCATATCACCTAAAACTTCACAACCCGAGATATCAAAGTTGGACCAGATGATCAATGAGATTTTACCTCAGTATGGTTCAAGTTTTAGCTTTTGGAACCTCCCTAAAGAAAAGCTATATCAGAAATTCCAACATGACCTGTTTGATGCATGATTTTAGGTGCATCCAAGAAGCTTGAATCCCTATAATCATATCTCCTAAAATATGTTGAACCAAGATCAAAAAGTTATAACAAATGATCAATGGGATTTCCCCTCACTATGATTCAAGTTTCAGCTTTTAGAACCTCCCAGAAGAAAAGTTATAGCAAAAATTCCAAGATGACCTATTTAAGGATGCATTTAGGAACTTCCTCTGACCATATTTCCTAAAATTTTGTGACCCAAGATCTGAAAATTAGGCTAGAATATTAGTGAGATTTTCCCTCATTATGGTCCAAGTTTTAGTTTCTAGAATCTTCCAGAAGAAAATTTATAGCAGAAATTCCAACATGGCATGTTTAAAAAATAATTTAGGAAGCATGTCTTCCTTAACCAATGCTCTTACAAAATTTAATACATATAAAAAGATACATCAAAATTTTATAATAGCTATGGCCACAATAAATTTGTTGAAGGCTAAATGCATGTACATATAAACTTGCTGAAAATAGCAATTAAATAATCATGCATAAGCGATACTTATCTTAAATCAAACATATCACAATTTGGAACTGAAGAAGGGTGAGCCACTCTCCACCCAACCATAGGCTGAACTATGTTGTAGTTTTTCTCATAGCTATCCAACCCCAAGCCATATCTTAAAGCCTTGAGAAAAGTTTAAACTCATAGATTTAGCACATAGTTTTTAGACTAGATTTAACATAAAAGTGAAGGCCACTTTCAATCACACACAGGAAAAACTCAGTGTTTAGCCTTTTTATATTTAACCAGACTCATAAAAATTCACAAAAAGACCATGCAATTTTGCACAACACAGGGGAGTCATTCCCTAATCTCTGCAGTCCCTTGGCCCTCCCCTTTTCAATGCTCTATGTGTCACACACAACCAAGACCTATCACAGTTCTCAGAGTCATATAGGCCAAATAAAAAGTGCTACAACACATTCATTTCCACTAACAAATCTTAACCAATCATAAGGTCTGAACCTCTTTGGGTTCTGTCATCAATAGTTTTGAAAATTCGAATTATTGAAGTGGGAGGGAGATGTATGAGAGAGTAATAGAAGAGAGAAAAACTAGAATCTGAAGAACCAAGAAGAAGAATCCCTTGATTTCTCCTCCCTCTTATTTTTATAATCACACCTTGACCATTCTTCTTCCTAACCTTTTAGCTTCTTGGGAAGACTAACCATCACATCACATGAAAATATTCACCTAAGGTATATTTTTCTTCTTAAGTCAAGTTTTCCCCCTCCCTGGGGAATTACAATCTATAATAGAGTTTGGCATCATAACAACAATGTTGGTAACCCAACATTATATATTCTTAATTACATTACAAAATGTGGGGTAATGAAAGGAGTGTCACAAAGGATATATATAAGGCCTTTTATTTGAAGAAGTAGTTCCAAGTATTAATTCAGTTTGATGTTCATGATCTCTAAATGGAAGTAGAGGAATTCTTGGAAGACTCTCTAGTGCTTTTCCAAGGTGCATTTTAATTACTCTAGAATATTTTCATCTTCCTGGTTGACTTCCATAGAATAAAGTTTAACAAAAACTCCCTTACTACCCTTTTTTATGATTTTTTCCATTCTAGGAGAGTTGATTACTTGAGAAGGTCTAGGTTTTTTAACCCTTTGAAATCATATTGAATTTCTTCCAATTCAAATATCATGCATAATTCACTGTAGTTTGTAGAAATTGTACTTAATTTTATCAACCATTGAATTCCTAAAACAAAATCTACACCTCCTATGGGAATGGCATACATTGGGTTTTCCAAATTGTATTCTCTCATACTCAATTTAACGTTGTGGAATTTTCTGACAAAATCAATATCGCCTCCATTAGCAATCAAAACTTGAAGATTTGCCACTAGATATACAAAACAATTGATCCACTCTACTAATTTTTTTATTAGTGAAGTTATAGGTACTAGTTGAGTCAATAAGAACTATTACCTTTTGATTCTAAATGTAGCCTACAATATTCATGGTTTGAGGTGTTGACAAACATGCCAATGCATGAACATCATTTTGTGCCTATCTAAATCAATGTTGTGCACAATTTCAACATGTATTTCTTACTCTTTTAAGTTGACATGTTCTTCCACAGTTATTTGTGTAAATGCCTATATTTCCTTTTCATAGTTATTTTCTAAGGTGTACAATGTTGTTGGATCTTCTTTCCTCCATTTCCTTTTGTGATATTCAAGTAGGTTGAGACGGGGTTATCTTATGAACCCAGAAATTATATTTGTTTCTTGTAGATGCTCCAATGATAGATTGTGTGTATCCTTATTCTTGGCTTGAATATGACCAACAAATTACATAACTTCCAAAATATTTTTAGGATGTTCCAGGAAAATCTCATGTTTAATGTTTTCTTTTAATCCACCCATGTAAGATTCCAACAAATTTTCGTGAATTATGTAATCCACCCTTGTGGCCCACACCTGAAATTTAGAATTATAATCTTCAATATCACCTAAGTGCTTGATTCTTGTCAAATAACTAATGTAGTCGTTCCCAAACTTTTTTGTATTGTACTTAAACCCCAAGTGTAATGTGTTATCACTTCGTAATTTCCCTAAGTTGTGGAGAGAAACCCAGAGGTAACTACAGAACCACTTGCAAAGTTGGGATCTAACCCTTCCAACTTCAGAGGGGGGTCTCTCTCTTTTATTCGGATTTATGTTTTAAGATATTAGGCTAGTTATTGAGGTCCAAGATTGGGTTTTCAAAGATTTGGTTGAAAATTTCAGGGAAAGACCATTGGGCATGGAGTCATGAATCTTAGGGTGATCAAATACAAAAATAGAAAAGCCACTGTAACAGAGTAGGATAGGAAAACTTTTGGATATTTTAAAGTATTTGTGGAGTGTTTAGGATGAAAATGATTTAAGCTCAATTAAATATAGAGCATGCTAAGATGAATTTTATACTTAACAATAGAGTGAAAACATTAATATTTTTTGCAAGCCAGAGCAGAGTACATTTAAGCAAATCCAACCCTTAATGTTCTTGAAACAATAAAGATAGAAAACATATGGAAAACTGAGAAAATAATAATTTCATATGAGAAAGTACATCACCAAATGGTTTGACTGGGGAATCCTGGAACAAAACTTCTCTATATTATTGCAAGTTGATCACTTCAGCACATCTTACATCAAAATATGGGTCCTTTATTCATACAAGTTCCAACCTTTTCTAAGTCCTTTTACTGAGTATTTATAGAAAAATTTTACATCTCAGACCGAACTTCAAAATAAAATAGATTTACAAAATAATATTTGTTATAGACACAGATATTTTACATATAGAAGAAGAAGATAAGGAAAGTCTAGTAAAATTTGTTGCGTTGTTGAAGCTTTGAAGGAATCTAGTGTTGACTGTGGCTATTTTGCTGCAAATGTTGTTTCTCTACTGCCGAAATTTCAGGGCTTCAGTTGTACTTATTCGATCAACTCTAGAAATTGGTCCTACCTTTCTTCATTTGGGATAGAAAAGTTTATCATGCTTCTAAACCTTTCATCCACTTCGGTGTAAATGTCAAAAGTTTTCTTATTGACAAAAAGGTGATGAATCTAATGTTGAATATTTAAATCAAACTATATGACTTCTACCAATGCTTCTCCACTAATAACTCCTTTGGCCTTTACAAACTTTGAAGCATCATCCGCTATTTTACACAGTTGTTCCTGGTAGTTTCTAATGGAATCAATTTTCCATTAGGATTACTCAGAGTAGGTTGACCCCTTTCCTGCAGTAGCATATTTCTGTTGAATCTTCTAACTTGCAACTCAAGCTCTTTACATTTGTTCTCTAGTTGTATCATCAAATTATTTTTTGTTAGAACTCTTTTAACCTCCATTATTGTTGTTTTCTTGTCTGGAATGTTTAGGTCCTCTAATTCATCCTTAGTCTTGGAATTTAACAACTTAATAATATTGTGTGCCTCTTCTGGTATGTGCTCCAAATCTGCTTTAATATTTTGTATTGTTAACTTAACTCTTTTCATGTGTTCTTCTTGCTCAAAAGTGATTTGAATTGATGACCACATATTTGCTATATTAGCATTTATATTCTGCCAAATGCCATTTTTGGCCTCTGCCAACATTTGAATGATAAAAGACCGATCTTCATATTTCTGAATTTACTTAATGAGATTGAAGTTCTTCTGCACTTCTGTTAAATAGGCAGTATCAACTTTAATTTTACTCTCCTCCATTCGAATCAATATTGTTGATAACTTCTCTTTCTCTCCATTAACTAATGATAATTATTCCAAAGCTTTAGCAAGGCCTTCTATAGAATTTAAAGATGTGGTCTTTTCTGAAGTCTCTACTACTGTACCTATGCATGATGTAGATGTCCCTGTTGCTTCCCACTATTCTTTTTCTCTTAACAATGTTTCCATGTCCTGCTCCATTTTCTATATTTGTGCATTCATTTCAACAACTATTGTAAATAATTTTTCCTTTTCTATTTCTATGCTAGCAACTTCTTTAGCTTGAGGAAGTTCCATGGATGATAGCTTTAGTTTCTTTCTCAATGCTTGAATATCTGCCTCTTTTCTCTTTATAAGCTCTTATGTTGCCTTTATATTAGCAGGGTCATGTCCTAGATTTATTATCAAATCTTCTAGAGATTTGATTATGTTGTCTATAGCAAATGAGGACATCTTTTCAATATTCAAATGAGAACGTATGTTTTTCAAGGATGATTGTAATTTGGAAACATTCATGGTTGAACTAGTGCTTGTTAAAAAGATCAGCTCCCCTGTTTGCTTGTGTAAATCGATTTGATCGATTTCATGTGTCTTCTTTGTATCAATTGAGAAAATGGAGGCTTTGTAGTCTTCAACACTCATGGGAGCTGGCACTAAAGGTTCCATGAAGGCCATTTGGAACTGTCCTTTCTCTGAGTTGAATGTAGAGAGAAATCTATGTTGTGTTTTTGTTGTCTACTTCCAAAATTCTAAGTACGTTGAATCCTTTAAAGCTTCATTTTTCAACTTTATCTCCCTGTACCTTGAAAATATAATCTGCTGAGTTGAAATTTGAGAACTAGAAGATACTGGAGACTGAACTATTAGTTCTACATTAGGAGACAGAACTATTAGTTCTACAGTAGGAGACTGAATTGTTTTTTCTGCTTGAGGAAAAGGAGTGACAGGATTTCCTGTCAAAACTACTGTGGTCGGCTATTGTGTATCCCTTTCCTCTGGAGATTCATCTTGGATAGTAATCATTAGAAGATCAACTTGAGGGTCTGATTTTTGAGTATTATTTGGGTCCTTATTTTTTCTTTTAAAAACAATAAATTTTGCACCTTATGTTTCAGAGTCAGTAGGGAACATGGCCTCTCTCTCCCTTTTGCCCTCCTTTTACTTGGGAATAGGCATCTACATGGATGACTGACTAACCAGTCGTTCTTCAGCTTCTTGTAAAGCGCCCTCTGTCAATTCCTCTTGGTTAGCATACTGTTCAATTTGGGGCCTTGGTGCATGTGCATAGGAAGTACTCTTATGTTCCAATCTAAGTTTTGAAGTGATTCCCAAAGGATCATAAAGAGAAACTAGGCTTAAATTTCATTTGACTTAAAATAGCTTCCACGTCCTTTGTTGCAGCTCTGGTGTTGACAATATAAGGATCTATATTAGCCTTTAGCTTGAACTATGCTTTCTTTTTGTAGGATACAAAGTGTAGTTCATCCATGTTCAACATT
The DNA here is from genome assembly GCA_000404065.3 of Pinus taeda. Classification (NCBI taxonomy): domain Eukaryota; kingdom Viridiplantae; phylum Streptophyta; class Pinopsida; order Pinales; family Pinaceae; genus Pinus; species Pinus taeda. The sequence continues at coordinate 12,348 of APFE030970839.1, read as the reverse complement.
TTTCTAGTGTATTCTAATGCAAATATTCTAACTGGTACAAACACTGGTAACCTGTAAGGAGGTAACTCTGATCCATATATTCTAATTCCAGTATAATTTTGGTATAAATACCAGTCTCCCACTTTTGATTGCTCTGACAAGTGCAATACCTTCTTTACCTCTAGTAAAACCGTTGGGATCACATCACTGCAAAATAAGCATAATGAGGTATGTAGAAAATTATCAACAAAGTCAGTGTAAGTATACTCCTCTGAGTTATTTCTAACCAGAGAATTCTAGTGAATCACTGACAAAGGATTGCCCTCATTATTTGTCTTTTGTAAAGGAAATTTGAACCTGTCTAACTGATGAAATAACATAAGATAAAGCAATACCAACTGATATCTGAAAACAACTTCAACTTTGAAATTTAAAAATTGATCATGCATTGCATTAGACAAAAATTCAATGTAATTGAAAAGAATGGATGGATTTTTTCCAATTGCAAAAATTGACAAAAATCCCATAACTATTTTATCTACCCATTGATCATTATAATACCCAAGCAGTTAGGTTACCATAGAATTTACTTGTTTGGACATTTCTGGGAAGATCGATACTGGGTATGGGGGATTGGTCTGAGGTAATTTAACATTTTCAGGAAGCAAACATTCAAATATTTGCGCTCTCCAAGGGAAAGTTAGTTTTTTGTATAATTCCATCAATACATCGACTGAGAAAGGATGATGGGAGGCTTGGTATTCAAGTCACAGGGCCCAACAAATACTTTCAGGGGAAATGGATAATTTGACTTCGTTATTTTGGGAAATAATAACTTTTTGGCTTGGCAAGTATCGGATATGGCACCAAGTGGAGAATTCGAGGAAAAAAGAGTTTGGGGGAAAATTAATTCATTGAGAAGGGATTCCAAAACGTTCAAATCATCACTTTTGTCAAGGAATTTTTGTTTTGCCCAGTTTTGAAGTTTGTGAAGGTCGAATTCGCACTAGGTCTCAGCAATTTTATATTGGGTGTCGATTAAAGGGGATTTATCAAAATCAGGGGCAAGGGGAATCATGGGATTGTGCTCTGGAACTTTTCCCTTTCCTTTGTTTTTTGACATCTTGGAAATGGAACAATAGGAAGGCAGAAAAACAGTATCAGAAAAACGCTTAATAGAAATAACTCTAAAGGACAAGGCTACCCAAGTGAAATCTGATCGACTTTGCAGAGGAAAAACAATTGTATAATGTTAACAGTTGGCAACAACTTGATGTTTGACCTGCATAATCAATGGTGTGGTGAAAGGAGCAAATTGTAGACTTCCAGGGACTATTATAGTAGTTCGATTGGTTGCAAAAGGGAAAATTTGATGTTATGGAGCGAGGCAATTTATTGAGAAAATGGATAAACAACGAGAACTTTAAATGCAATAAAATCCATATTGGATTTGGCAGAAATTATTTTATCATTGAATGACTAGTCAACGTGGAGGTGGTGACATGGAAAGACACGTGGCAGGAGGGGAGTGGCAGTATTTCGGGGGGGGGGGAGTGCAGGTGGTAAGTAGTTTCGGGAGGGGACCCCCTGAAATGCTCCAAGAGTCGCCATGTCACTCCAAGTGGTTTGGGTGGAAACCATTTTTCACCCCCCCCCCGTGTTAGTTGTCGGGAGTGCGAGATTACCCCTCCGTCGTAGATCTTGGCGAGTTTAATCTAGGTCGCCAGTTTGAGCGCGCCATTTAACCACAAATGAAAAATGAACTTTGTCGTATTATTTCATAATAAAATGTTAGGTAAACTTGACTCGAGATAGAGTCAAAAGTTGACCAGGTTAAACAGTGATGGTTTTGGGGCACATGGTATTATGCACCCATGGTATTCTGCCTGTGGTATTATATGTAATGGAGCCTATAAAAGGCTGGAAGGACTTCATTGTAATGCAAGGGCCTGAAGGTGAGCGGTGAGGGCTCACTTGGCCCGATTGGCCAGGGTTTTGGCCAAGGATAATGAAATTTCATTATGATCAGTTTTTTCCCCGGATTTGGGGTTTTCCCAGATAAACATTTGTGTGTTATGTGTTTATGGTTACTGCTAGTTATTTTTATATTTGTTTCTCTCAGTAATTCTCCGTAATTAAATTATGTTCTTGGGTAAATTTCTTAACAATTGGTATCAGAGCCATGGTTGAGAGTTTGGGCTTCGAATCTACGCCTTCAGTGAAGGATTTGCTTGCTTGTTTAGCTAACTTTGTGAATCTCCATTGGCAATCCCTCTACGGTCGAAAACATCACATGTTATCACCCTCCAGATCTAGATCAAGGCCTCCTGGTGAAGTCACCCTAGGTGAGGGTTTCAAGGATTCATCTAAAAAATTAAAGGCAGTTAAACTTGGCAAGAAGGCAATAAAGAAACAAAACAAGGATGCCTGCAATTGAGAGAAGATGGGTCAGAATAGCAGCAGCAATAAAAGAAAAAATAAAAATAAAATTAATGAAGTCAAAATTATTGCATGTAAATGGGCATACTACTATAAGACCTGATAAGGCATGTGTACCCCTCAGTGATCACTGGTAAAGTCTGGGTTAGACCTAGGTGCTAGGGGGATGTCGGGTTAACAATACCCCGAGTAAAAACTTTGAGTGGGGTAAGAACTAGAGTGAGCGGGATTGTCTCACTTAGCAGGTTTGGCTGGAGTTAGTCAAGGAACCCCAAGTCAAGTTTAAGGGGGGAATTGTTAGGTAAACTTGACTCAAGATAGAGTCAAAAGTTGACCAAGTTAAACAGTGATGGTTTTGGGGCACATGGCATTGTGCACCCATGGTATTATGCCTGTGGTATTATATGTAATGGAGCCTATAAAAGGCTGGAAGGACTTCATTGTAACGCAAGGGCCTGAAGGTGAGCGGTGAGGGCTCACTTGGCCCGATTGGCCAGGGTTTTGGCCAAGGATAATGAACTTTCATTATGATCAGGTTTTTCCCCGGATTTGGGGTTTTCCCAGATAAACACGTGTGTTTATGTGTTTATGGTTGTTGCTAGTTATTTTTATATTTGTTTCTCTCATTAATTCTCCGTAATTAATTTGTGTTCTTTGGCAAATTTCTTAACATAAAATACATTATAACCAAAGTTTAAAACTGTATGAAATTGATAGTTTTTTTTAATTTAAAGCGGCACTTTGATTGGCTCGCTATAGGGACTTTTTTTTTCTAATTTTTTTTGTTCTTTTACACACACACACATATATATATATTTGTCCCCTATTTATTTCTTTTTCCTTTTCCTTTCGCTCTTTTTTTTATATCATATTTTTTTTATTTTTCTTCTTTCTTTGAACTTTAGAAAATAATTTGTAGAATGTAATAATTATTTACAACATCTAATGGGAGAAAATCAACAGATAATCATCAATATAGGACCCTAAAATAATGATAAGAATGGGGCTTTCTTTTAACTACCCATTGATACCATTCATTGGGTTTTATCTAAAAGTTCAAATTTGCTATCTAAATCATTTGTTTATCATTTATAATATTATGCAATTCAAAATATTACTCTATTTGGTTCACCTAGGAATAGAAATTTATTCCATTAAACTTGTTTATTCAACCTTAGTAAGGTTCATACCCTTTGGAGACCCTCCATAAATAACTTGATTATTAGAGTAAAATCCACCTGGCAAATGCTTATTATTGGAAAGTTGTTCAACATGGATACTACCATTATCTTCATGAGTCCCTTCAATCATATTATCAATTTTAGGTAACGTCTCATGCAAGGCTTGTATCTTATGTTCCAACTATTACATCTTTTTCTCCGTTTATTCCTTATTTTCATCCATCTTTTGTTCCAATTATTCCACCCTTTTCTCCATATTATGTTCCATGTCCCTTTTAATTAATTCTTGCATCTATGACAATTCAACATTTTTTAACATGGTATCACCCATTTCCTTAACTTGAGTATCCAAATTGGCAACTTGGTCTTGCATATCTTATATTTCTTCATGAGTCATGATTAAGCTTTCCAGAGGTTTACTTGGTGAAAACATTCTTAGATCTTTCTTTGGAGCCATGTGCGAAAATATTAATGCTCCATTTTTACCTCTACATCACAATTTATGGTGAGCTCATTGGAAAAATTTACTAGGCCCTGAGGACAAGGGATAATCAGGTGCTATAGATGTTTGATATATGTATAGGGTCTAATAATAATACTCGACCCAATATCTCATAGCAATAACCAAGGAGGCTTAATTGTGCACTTAGTTAATTATATCCTTACTTGCACTACTAAACTACCCAAATACTAGAGAGTGTTATTTGTGAATGTTGTTCTTAAATGTACTATTGCAACAAGGCAACCAATTAACTTATCTAAAGTTGGTGTTAGGTATATCTAGGAGATTTCCTATATATCGAAAGGTATGAGGAAGTGAGATTTCATATGCAGGCATTGCTTGATATGGTATGATTCAAAGAGGACTAGCAGGAGTGATAAGGGTTTCCAACTAGGTGAACCCATGTATAGTTCCTATATGTATTCTACCCTTAACATAGTTTTACCCATTGAATATAATTCATTGTGCTATTTAAACATGCTAGAACACACCTCTAAAAAAAATCTAAATGAGCTTTCTAACCCTAAAAAAAAAAAAAACAAACAAACAAACAAACAAACAACAACAACAACACTAGAAAATAACTTGTTAAAAAAACCTAACATCCATAAGATATATATCATAAAATATAATAAAAATAAATCCACATAACCTATTGTGTCATCACAATATTTAGAAAATCTTTGAGTCTGAAACTTCATTAAAAAAAGGTTATAGTTAAAATTCAAATACTAGTCTTTCAAAACTAATTTGAATTAGTAATAAACCCCTTATCTTCCATGGACTATATCTATAAAAGTATAGCAAACCAAAACCTAGAATTTTGAACACCAATACCAGGATGTATGTCCTTAGTCTCCACAAAATTTCATTATGTAAAACTTCCCAAAAAAAGAGTTATCGTGAATATTCAAAGATGACGTATTTCAAATTGATTTCAGATTAGTTACAAATCCTATCTTTCATAGGCTATATTTCCAAAAGTGTAGCAAAGCAGGACTTGAAAATTTGAGCACCTATAATTTGATATTTTACCCTCGTCCCCTCAAAATTTCATGGTCTAAAACTTCCTATGTTATAGTGAAAAATCCAAGATGTCATAATTGAAGAAGCAAAACCCTAAGATCATAGCTTTAATATTAAATGTTATGAACCAACTCCTTGAAAATGATTAAAAAGTCAATAAGTAATGCTCCACTTTGAGGGGGACATATCCTTTTACAATGAATCCAATACACGAGACAAGATATGATGCCTACATAAATGGATCTCCTTAAATAGGAGATAAAGTGTCATGATATAACTACCACTTGGTTGACCTAACAATAACAAATAAAGTAATAATGAATGATTATTAGGGCCTTAATGTAGGAGCCCTAGGTCCTTAATAGTTTTTCTCAATTAAGTAACCAAGTTAATATCTATATATATATAATTATATATTATATATAATATAGATATAGATATATATATGATTGTAGATGAATCCTTATGATGAATCTTGATTTAGATTCAAAATATGATCATTAAAAATGATGGAAAATATGGATTATCTTCTGGATCAAAATTCTAACAATGTGTGTGTGTGTGTGTGTGTAATTTCTCGTCCTTGACTCAACAAAGTGCTTTAATACCACTTGCTTTGATCCTTGGCCAAACCCGCATGGTAGGGAAACACCATAAATGATAATTTTATGGAAGAAACAACTCCTATTTACTTTTCTCTTTGATGGGCAACCTCCCAATGAGATAGACTCCAATATAATAATGATTTCATACACAATCATATAAGAAGTACCCCATCATTATTTATAAATAACTAACAAACCCTGACCATACTGAAGATTAACTACCTTGTGGGCCTTCCTTAATGAGACCACATTACATCTATTCAAGGCTAACTAGTTATTGGGCATCATTTAATAATAAATAGCATAGTGGACACTATCCACATTACATTAAATGACCACCATATATATATTATCATTAAGTCTTAATGGGCCCTTTGGCCCCCATCACATCACTAGGGAGGACCCATTCTCGATTGTAGTTATTATGTGAAGCATATTGTATAAGATTTTAAAGCATTTTGGAGTGGAGAAGATGGTTACAAGCTTGTAAAGGTATTTCTATACGCCAAAGATGGTGCGAATAGCAGAAACTAGCATCAAAGTGATGGGACCAGCCCATGACTTAGGTTCAGCACTAATCAACAACGATTAATACAAATGATTCAATCAACGTAATTTGATTAACCGTTAATCAAAAGGGTTAGCGCATATTTTTGTGTGTGTTGATGGCTGTATTGATTTATTTGTACGTTGAGAGGACAGTTGTCTTGGCCTCGAGTTTCCTTCCCGCTCTTGGACTAAACCCTAACCCTTACTCCATTCACTCCGGCATTTTCATTCTGCATTGTTCAGTGGTGAGAGCTTTGTCTGTCGGTTTTGTTGGTGGCAGTAACGAATTCGAGCCTGATGCTCTGTCCACGCCCGACTATGGGTTTCTCTTTTGGTTGGTTGGATAACTCTGCTCAGTATTTGTCTTGGCTATCTGGTTAGTTTGGCTTTGTCATTAAGTTGTTGGCTTCGTTGATTTTTCGCAAGGGTTTCTCTGTTTTCTCGGTGGTCTGGTACTCTCCTGGTGGTCACTATTTCTCCTTCCATTCCTTAAGGCGTTCTGCTGAATTTCTTCAATGATATTTTCCAGCTGCTTGTATGATTATTTATTCGTTTGACTTGTCTGCAATGTATTTGTGAACGTAGGGCGTGGCTACGAAGGACCCTTTCCTCTGTGTCGTTCGGCTCTGGCAAGGTAATTGTTCTTTCCTTGCTAAAATGTATTTCCTCGGGTTTCTTAGGAACTAACAATTGTTGCTCCTCGTGAGCAGGTTTTCCTTCAATGGCTACGACCCAAATGTGGGTTCATTCGTCCAATGCTAACTAATAAGCTGGTAAGTTCTCTTGGGGTTTCATGTTCTTCATTGTTCGTCGTTCATTTCTTTAACCTTTTTGTATATCAACACTAATATTTAATGTGGTCTCTGTGTAGGTTTGTTATGGCTCCTAGTCAGACTGCTACTCGGACTTCCTCCAAATGAAATCGGTAGGATCGTTCCCTGTTACAGTTTGTTTGTTTGAGGGTTTCCCAAGTCGGTTTCTTATTTGGTGTAGTCGGTCGATAGGCTAGGCACTGAGACTATGTTGTCTTGTTTGTTGGTTGATGTCAAATGGCCTTCGGGCCCAGTTGTAAATAATCTTGTTTGTTTTTCGATGGATTGTAGCTGCTCAGGGTTATAACCCTAACCCTCATTCACTGTCTTTCTCCCGGAGGAGGGTTTGTTTGGCCTTATGGTTTGCTGGACTTTAGAACTTTGTATTTATATACTATATATTGGTCTTGACGTTGAAATGCTTTTACAGATGAATAAAAAAAAAGGAATTTCAAGGTACAAGGTTACCTTTCTTATGAATGCATTTCACTGTGGTTGTATTTGTTTAGTTAGCGGTTACAGCTGTTGCTTGTTCTTGTATTTCTATAATTATTGATGTGGCTGGAACTGCTTGCTCAGTCTCGCATTAATATGATGTCTCCGTCTATCATACAATTCCTGTAACTACGCCTCTGCTTGTCACTCGATTTCTGGAACTTCGTCACTGCTTGTCTGGAAGGATTTATGGTAAAATAAAATATACAGTTTGTCTATTTGTACAGGTGATAGTAATTAGATAAAAACAACAAGTCTCGGACAGATGGATTCAAAATGAAAGTGTTTTCTCTTTGTATTACTTTTCTATGCTGATATCTCGAACCCTTTCCACAATATGGTACATTCACTTTTGTATTGTTATAATACAGTTATTCAAACTGTTTGCAGTTGTTTCTTCCATTACACAGTTGATAACTATTTTGTTGTTTGAGTTTTCTCGTTCTGTGGAATACATAGATGATATATATCTTTTTGTTTTTTTTTTTTTTTAAGTAAATAGTTGTAAAATAAATAAAAGAAAGAAAACAACAATGTGGTTGTAACCACCTTCACCTAACTGTGTTGTCCCTAAATATCTATTAACTGATAATGAAATAAAACAAGTTCCTAACATTGTTTTAATCAACAAACATAAATGAAATCAAATGATGATGAACCTCTCCTCCTTAGCTGAGACCAAACACCTGGTCATAGTGCCCTTAACTAGATGCTCCTGCATCACAAAGCTAGAAAAAAGGAAGTGGGCTAAATAAGAGCCACCCATAATCTCAAGAAAACCATGGGAGGTCGTTTCAATAAATTCTTTGGAGGTTTATGATGACAACTAAAGATAATGATTGTCTAATAATAATTATGGATCACTTCTATTAAATAATTTTGATTACAACACAATGTTCTTAACTCAATAAAGTTCATAATTATAAAATCATTCTTTAAACAAGTATAATTAGGTTTTTATTTTATGTCTTTAAACATCTTCATCTTGAATCATCTATTTACCATGTACTTTTAAACAAATATAATTGGGTTTTTATTTTATGTCTTTAAACATCTTCATCTTGAATCATCTATTTACCATGTACTTGTATAGAGTGATATGAAGAATGATATCTAATAGGATGAAATTGATATAATAAATCACATCATAATTTAATTAACCATAATATAAAAACATAGAATGGAAACGTGTTATATATTTAACTTACTTACGATCACTTATGAAACCATAAGGAGTGCTTCACCTTTTAAAATCTACATTGGATTTATTCCACTTCATATCTCCAACGCAATCAGGGAAAACAAGACCACTACATATGGGCAAGCCATATATGTAACTTATTTAAAGTCATGTAAATCATTTTTAATACATTATAATAGACCCTTCACCTTTTAAAATCTACCTAGCATTTTTTTTCAAAAACTCTATTTCAGTTAATATTTTCAATGCAATGAGAATAAACAAGATCATTATTTATAGATAAATTTATTGGACATTGGGTTCAATGTTTCCTATGTGTTTTGTGATATGGACTAACTGTCTCTCGTAGATCTTAACTCTGGCAGTTTTAGTGAAGACTAACACTTGCAAGTTTTGGTTTAATGGTAATCATGATTCCAAGAAGTGGTCTTAGAGCAACAAGCCCCGAGTTCGAAATTCACTCGGCTCGTGCTAGGAGGGAGATTGTTAGACATTAGGTTCAATGCTCCTCGTGTGTTTCACAACATGGACTAACCACCTCTCGTGGATCCTAACGCTAGCGATTGTAGCAGAGACTAACTCCTATTAATTTTGGTCTAACGACAATCGTGATTCCAACAAAACCATATATATAATTTATTTATAATCATATATACAACATAGTAAGTAATTTACCTTTTTGCCTTGAAATTTTATCAAATAATTCATTATTTATTGAGTTCATATCTATAACGTAGTGAGAACTTACCTATTTCAGCTCATATATCTAATGTAATAAGGACAACGAAACTACCATTTTTTTCCCTTTTTCTTTCTTTCTTTCTTGTCATTTTTCTTTTTCTTTTTCTTTTTCTTACTTTCTTTTTCGCATAGTGGGAAAAATCTAATGTAAGTCAATTATCAATCTAGTCGTGGGGAGAGTTATCAATGGCCACTATCTGTGAATGCAAATTAACTCATCATCATTATTCAAAGAAAACTACGCCACTTGGAATTACCTGCTAGTGGTCTATAAAAGATAAGCTTTCTCTCTCACCAAATGCCTTTAAGTGTCGGGCCATTAACTTGTTTCCTTACAACCAAAAAAACCAGCTCCAAACTAAACAAAAACAATTTTAAAACTTATTATAAAACCTCACTATTTATAAACACGCAATTAAAAAATATTTAATTGAAAAAAAAAAAACAAAAACTTATTTATAATACATAAATAACATAATAATTGCCTTATGAAAGTTTCCATTTTTGTTGATATATCCGGAGTGCAATGAAGAGAAACGAGACCACTGCCCCAAGGCCAACCTTAAAGTTTATAAAAAGAGTTGTAAAGTTGAGTTGATGAGACAGGCTGAAAAGGGTTGTGTGTATTTGCTTCAAATGACCACCTCTTTCTACCATTATTTGTGAGATGATGATTTCCATACTCTTTATATAGTTTGTCTCGATGTGCTTTAATGCTAAGGAATACACGTGTCCATTGTGTGACATCCATTTTATATAATTTATATTAATTTATTTGTGTGGTAGAAAAAAGTGAAGATTAAGTTATGAGGTAAGAGCCACGTCACTTACCATTATGAGTGTTTATAGGGCCCACATATCATGTGTTTCATATGATGTGATAAATGTCAATATCATTATATACCGAATTTCCTCGAAGCCTATGATCAGACTATTGCAATGATTTGCAACCGATAAAGATATAATTTTAACGACTAAATCACTAAAAGCAAAGTGGATTTTATATAATTTTGCGCTTAATTTTGGCATCATATCAAAATTATATCACTTTAAATGCTTTGTAAACGTGTGTGGATTTTATTGTTTTAAAATCATTTTAAATATAGATTAATTTGAAATTATATATATATAAAAATATATATAAATATTATATATATATATATAATTTTAAACTAGTTATTTAATTCATAAGACAAATATTGATAAATGATGATAATACAAATATTAACAAGGGAGCCACTGCCGTGGCGGTAGTCCCTGCCGGAGTGTGCCACAAGAACAATACAAAATTGTAATTAACAACGTTGGTTGACATTTATTCTATTTCATTAATCATTCATCATTCTTTTAGATCTATCGTAAAAATTAATTGCAGTTAATTAGATAGTTAATTGCAGTTAATTAGATTGAGGAAGATATTTCATAAGTTTTTAAATTCATCCAAATATATTAGGGTTGACACTGTTTTGTAAGTTTGATAAATTGACCTGAAAGCTACATAAATTTTATCAGGTTGAGGACCACCTTGAAATATCAACAATATTTTGGTACTAAAGATACAACAATTTCAATTAAAAAACCGGACTGAAACATGTATACTCACAAATTTCTGCTATATATTCACAAATATATCCTGCTTATACAGATCCATGTCTTCTATTTATAGGCTACAACTACAATCTAAGCATTGGATCAAGGTTAAAGATCCAATCTTTAGCCACTCATGAACCTAAATTCATTACAGTAATATTCACCTGATATCAAACATCATGGCTCGTATGTTGAACACCTTATGTATAAGAAAAGGCTCTTATTCTAGGATTTCCCCTTATGTACAGTATGGACATATGAGACGCAATTGCTACTTTGCTACTTTTCTCTTTTGTATATATATTTCTATATATTTTGCTCCACTGGACTGTTATTTTTCAGACACGTCACCAAAATTTTAGAAGTAGAAAAAAACGGAAAAGAAGCAGAAAATCAGAATGCGGTAAAGGATGTAGCTAATAGCACAGGATGGGGCTCCTTCTCCCGAAGGAGATGCGTCGAAGAAAAGGAAATAGCAGAGGACGAAACCTGATCAGGGGTTGCAGTCAATGATTCGACTAGACTCCAAACTACCCAATTTATTGGAGCCAAGAATAAGAAATATGGATTTATCATTGACTAGACTCCAAACTACCCAATTTATTGGAGCCAAGAATAAGAAATATGGATTTATAAGGTGTTGATCTGTGAAGAAGCCAAAGTCCTCCCTGAAAAAGTGATCAATATATCAGAATCAAAGTCCTCCCTGAAAAAGTGATCAATATATCAGAATCAAATGTCTGAGAAGACTTAAGAAAATTCAGACAGTGAATCTTACACGACTCTTTTGCTAAGAAATCCTCCATACTCATTCTCCAGAGCTTGTGGCGAGTCCCAGTTGAACAGTGTAATAACTCTAACATAAACATATATTCTATTTTCTTTGATATGACAAAATGTAATTTATTAAAAAAACGAAACAAATTATAATAATTATGAAACCAAAAGAGAAAGATAATAATTCTATATTAAAAAAAATTACTCAATTTAATAGCTTTCGTCTTAGTATTTAAAATAAAAAATTATCGTTCCTTAAAACATGTTTTCTATTACATCTAAATTAAAAAATACCAATGTCATTTTATATCTAAAAATAAAAAATATTTTATTAATTAACAATAATATTGAATATCCACATAATTTTAGATATCATTTAAGTAAATAAAAGCATAAAGCTATGCAACTAATCCTATATCTTAGGATAACATTTATGCATTCCTCGAGGGCA
>APFE030970838.1:0-14114 GCA_000404065.3 Pinus taeda | reverse complement strand
GCCCGCACTGTCTACTGGGAATGAAGAAACCTATGGAGGCCTTTTCCGAGAAGTGACCAGATGTGAGTGACTTCCAAATCTTTGGATCATCAGTCTACTTTCATGTGACCAAAGATGCCCGAAAGAAGTTGGATCCAATAGCTCAATTAGGAATACTTGTGGAGTACACAGATACACCCCACAACTATCGGGTGTGCTTGCCTACCAGTCAGAGGACAGTGGTACGCAAGGATCTAAAGTTGGACAAGCAGAAAGCCATGCGATTATCACTTGAGAGGGAGCTCAAATTGCATGCAGAGGAGGAACTTTCACCTCCTAAGGACAAGGAGCCTCAGATTGATGCGAAGCAGCTGCATGCAGAGGATTCGAGAGTGGAGACATCCACTCATGCTGAGACTTACAAAGATGGGTGGAAATGCTCAAGGGAAGCTGACAGGTTGATGTTGGATGCACAAGAGAATGTGGGACAACCATCTTCTCAGCGTAGATAGAGGAGGTCGCCCGAGCAGTACGCTGGGTACATGGCCCTGGTTGGGGAGTGTGTAGATACTGAACCTTCTTCATTCGAGGAGGCAATGCAGCAACCAGTCTTGGTTGATGCAATGGTAGAGAAGTACGACTCTATCATTCAAACCAGTGCATGGGATGTTGTCCCAAGACCTCAGGGCAAGTCATTGGTGAGTTGATCCAGATGGCTTTACAAAGTAAAGCAGGCAGCTGATGGCAGTGTTGAGAAACATAAGGCAAGGTTTGTTGCTCGAGGTTTCTCACAGGTCGAGGGGATTGACTACGATGAAACTTTTTCTCCCGTAGCAAGGTACTCATCGATTAGATCGATGTTGACACTATCATCTTAGACGGGATGGAAGATCCACCAGATGGATGTGAAGACAAGATTCCTCAGTGGGAATATCAAGGAGCAGGTGTACATTGAGCATCCAGAGGGTTTCAAGACCTTCAATCGTGAGTTGCATATGTGCCAACTCAATAGGGCTTTGTGTGGGCTAAAGAAAGCACCCCGTGCTTGGTACACCAGGATCGACAGCTATTTCATGAGATTGGACTTCACCAAGAGTGAAGCAGATGCAAACCTTTACCACATCATGGTAGAAGGTAAACCATTGATCATTTTTCTTTATGTCAATGATTTGATTTTGACAGGTGATGATCAGCTGATACAGTCTTGCAAGGAGGACCTTGTAAGAGAGTTTGAAATGAAAGACATGGGTCTTATGCACTACCTTCTAGGCATGGAGGTGTGGTAGAAAGATGGTGAGGTATTTGTGTCTCAAGACAAGTATGCCAATGAGAGATACTCAGGCACTTTCATAGGGAGAAGTGCAAGCCCATGCAAACTTCTCTAGCTGGGAACTAGAGGAAGGAGGATGCTACTTCAGGTGAGGTAGTAGCTGCTATTGTTTATTGACAGCTAGTGGGTTCACTTATGTACCAGGTGAACACATGACCCAACTTATGCTTTGTGGTGAACCAGTTGAGTCAAGCTATGGTTCAACCTACCAAGATTTTTTGGAAGGCAGCGAAGCATGTGCTGAGACCTCTGAGGCACATCTCAGTTCAGATTGTGGTACAAATGGACAGAGGGAGTGAAGCTTCAGAGCTTCACAAATGCGGATTAGGCAAGCAGTCCATTAGATCGAAAGAGCACTTCTAGAGGAATCTTCAACCTTGGTTCAACTACAGTTTCCTAGCATAATAAATAGAGATTAGTTGTACTTAGCTCAGCAGAGGCTGAATACATGGATGCTAGTCAGGCTACATGTGAGGCCATTTGGATGTGAAAGATTCTAGTGGGATTGTTTGATCAGAGGATGGATCCAATCATGATATACTGCGATAATCAGAGTTGTGTCAAACTCTCTGGGAATCCAGTTTTTCATCATAGGTCCAAGCACATTAATATCTGGTATCACCATCTTCAAGACTGTGTGGTCAAGAGTATCATGTTGTTGCTATATGTTTCAACCGAGGAATAGGATGCAAATATTTTGACGAAGGCATTGTCAAAATGCAAGTTTGAGTTCCACAAAGACAAGATTGGCGTTACTCATAATCCCTTTCTTGCTAAGAGGGAGTGTTGAAAATAGCAGCAAGAAATGCTAAATATAGAAGTGATAAATTTAGTATTGCTATAAATAGCATTTCGGGATACCTTCCTATTTTAGTTAGTCCTTGAACTAAAATAGAGAAGTAAAAACTCGAATTTGATCTTAGCAGCTGTTTGTAAAATAATTAATTAACTCACCATGAGTTAATTAGTTGTAGAAAATCAAACATGATGTCTATGTGGGGACATGCAATAGTTTCTCCATTAATTGAGGAATTTATTCATGAGTTAAAGAGATAAGGATGAGTTGTAATTAGTTGGCTCAGTTAACTGAGTCAAGTCTAGTTAGATTAATTCAAATAGTTTGTTGAATTAATTGTGAGTTTAGTTAGGTAATGCATGCATGCATGTAACTGTTGCACTTCAGATAACTAAATATTCCATCATAAATAACTCATGCATGTCAGTTTAGACAGAGACCCAATTGAGATCATATGGAGGGGCAATGTACTATCAGTTGCTATGATATTCCATTGTGAATATCTCTTACATGCAGAAGGAATTCTTTCCTTGAGGATTGTGCAATTACTTCTTCAGGTTTTGTGAGTGTGATGAGGCCAATTCACACATGTGGCATCACTGGACCCCAAGAAAAACTATGCAAGGAAATAGGAGGCTT
Organism: Pinus taeda; assembly: GCA_000404065.3. Taxonomy (NCBI): domain Eukaryota; kingdom Viridiplantae; phylum Streptophyta; class Pinopsida; order Pinales; family Pinaceae; genus Pinus; species Pinus taeda. The sequence goes on along the minus strand of APFE030970838.1, from coordinate 11,370 downwards.
GGAGGGCTTGAGGAGGACATATACAATGCCTATTTAGTCTATGAGTTGTATTGTTTGATTGCAGAGAGAGCAGGATAGCTTGAGAGCTTATTCTTTTTGTAACTTGAACATATTTCCACTTGTACGATAATACAGAGATTGGGGTTTTCGGTTGAGACTTTCCCCGGGTTATTTCTTCTGTGTTATGTGTGATTGATTTTTCATTCTTAGTTACATGTGTTCTCAATGATCTTGCTCATATTCGATTAAGCTTCCACAAAGTTTGTTGTAGAAGTAGATCTTGTATTTTGCTTTAGTATATTGCATAATATTTTGATCACAGTGGGAATTTCTACATTGGTTTCTTAGGCACACAAATGGAATTATTACTATTTAATTGAACTATATTAATAATTTGACTTAGCCCTACTTCTGAGTATAGTTTCATAATCCAAATGGGCTCCTTACAAGTATGATTAGTTTCCATATACTCTATCTCTATATTAGACAAAGTGACCACAACTTGTTTCTTGTTCATCTAATTTTCTGCTCCATCAAAAAATCAAAACATTTATACTTTTCAATCTCCTTCTATTTAATTTCCCTATCCAATCAAAATCCACATAATCCCTTTATATCCACTGAGTTTGGATTTCCTAAAATATCACTATGATAGAAAAATGGAATATTTAAAGGAACCTCGCAAAAACCTGAAGACCCTTCTAATTATAGCATAATGTTTGCATCCAATATTATCCATAAATTGATTTCAGACTTTGATTGCTTAGGAAATGTATATCATATTATAGAAAATAGCATACATGAAGCTACCAACTACACTAGCATAAGAAACATTAGCCATATCCTCCATCTCTAAAACTATTGTAGGACACTGCTAAACTAAAAGATTAGTTCCCACAAAATTGAAATACTCAATGGTTTGCAGTCTACCAAGAAAAAACAATGTAGCATAAGCTTTATATACTTACTCTAGCTTAGCCAAAGTGTCCTATTTTATTTATCTGTCTTCATCTCCATTCCTAAGATATATTTGTAGTCTCCAAGTCCTTCATATCAAATTGTGTTGAAAGCTAAGACTTCAAATTAAAAAACACAACCTTACCATTACCAAAGAATAACATATAATCTATATATAGAGCAATAATAAGTAAATTAGCACCATCATGTTTGTACTTTTGGCACCAACTTTTGGGAGACCATTTGAAACCAACCATATAAAGACCTTTTCAATTTGCAAATAATCACTTGTTACCTTTTTCTATATATTTTTTTGAATGTGTCATACAAATATTCCCCTTCAAGTCACCATGTAGGAATTTTGTATTCACATCCATATATTTTATCTCTAAATAAAAATACGTTGTTAGGAGCCTAATAAATTTAACTTAACAACTAGCGAAAAGATCTCATCAAAGTCTATCCCACCAACCTGGGAATATCCTTTCACAAGCAACCTTATTTTGTGATTTTCAATATCGCAATATATAACAATCTTATTTTCAAATGCCCATTTACTTCCAATGAGTTTCCATCTATCAGGTAATAGTACCATGTCCATGTATCATTATTTCTAAGTGCAACCATTTCCTCATCCATAATCAATCTGCATGACTTGTTATTTCCATCTCATTGCCTCTTTATAGTTGTAGGCTCACCATGGTTAGCTAATAAATAAAATATACATATGAAATCATATGTATTATAACTACATTTATCTAGTTTCCTTCTTTTTCAACTGGACCTCCTTAAACTGTGAGTTAGAGTTTCTTCCTCTTCTTATGATCTCGATAAACCATCCTTATCCTCAAGTCCACCATGAACTTCTAATTCATTTTCTAGTTAAAATTTCTTGGTATTGGGTGGTAGTTTAACAAATGATTTATTGTCATCCTCTTATGATTAGACCACTATGAGATAAGGATTCTAAAAAACTAACATTCCTACTATACAAAATGTTTCCACCTATTTAGACCACAAACCTCTGAAATTCCACCCATCCATAGATCACATTTCTCTAGAATTCTTAGTAGTGGATCAACCCTAAGGTAGGTTTTTTACTCCACAAGAGTAAAGGCTCTCCTTGAGTCATATATGGAGACACATTTCATGCCATATAGGTACCAAGAAAAATTGGTATACCAAACCAACCAATTCTCCCTCCAAGCTCCATCTTATGCCAAGACAAGCTTGGAGAATTAGCCATACAATTTACTCACCACATCGGCCTAACTTATTTCACTTCTAAGGTCTAGAATCACTTGAGTGAGCAAGGGGAATTTTTCCATACAATTCATTAGGCTTGGTAGCCCAACCAACTCCCCCTTTAAGCTCTAGGATCACCCAATATGAGTAGTAGGAATTGGTTGTTCACACCCATCATGGATTTCAAAATAATTTGTTGGGTTAAAAGATCCAAGGGTTTATTTATCTTGCATAGTTATTTTATAACATAACTCCACAACACCAAAAAATGATGGACCAGAAACGCACCATGGTTTACCACCAGTAGTATTCACAGAAAAGAACAATTCAATGAGATATAGGAATGATGGGAATGTGAGTTTTGTATGCATGGATTATTTCTACCAAGTGTTGCTTCAGTAACTCTTCCCCACCACTTGGAGATTTGTGTGGACCACTTCCCCCTCTCTTTTCAAACTTAGACTTATGCTAGGGTTCTAGTATTTTAATTTTCAAACTTAGGCTTATGCCATGGTTCCAACCCATTTTTTTTCCTCTTGTGGAGTTCTATCCCCCAGTTTTCTTTTTGTCTAGCGGTCTACAATTGTAATGTATCATATTAACATGGTGTGATTACATTTACAACATTAGGCTCGTTTTCCTTTCACACATAAACTCTCCATCCTTAACCACAAAGGAACTATGGTCTCAAAACGCATAACATAGGCACATAAGCCCTAAATAAGTGTATTCACATGGGCATGTTATCCCAACACAACATGGCTCACTAGCCTAATATAAATATGTACAATACCATAAAGGAATATTCTAGTGTGTTACATTCCCCGCCCCCTTATATATGCATTATCCTTTGTGTATTATAGACATATAGATAGTCAAAATATGTACATGTATGTCTCACACATAGCTCCCACATGGAATCTTCAAGGATATAATAGTTCCATTAGATGTTTACCAACCATATGGCCTTGTTCTAAAGTTCTTTGACCTTTTGGTTTAGGATGCATATTGGTTCTACCTGAAATTCCCCTTCATGGTCCGCCTAAATCACATTCCAATCAATCAAGTGTTTAGCACCAAGAACATGTTTTTTAACTAAAGAGACATGAACCACATCATGAATATACATGGATGTACACAACATGACCAATCCTTTCTATAACCTCAAATGGTGCAAAAGATTATAGCTACTAACTTTGAACAACTTCCCATTTTAGAAAAATATTTTATCTTTAGCTATTAAAAAGACATGTCGCAATTTGAAGTTTCTATTTATTTGAATCTTATCTAGATAATTTTTCCTTCTATCCTAAGAAGTGTTCAATTATCATTTATTTTTTTGCCACTTTCTCTTCTATTTCCCTCAGAAATTTTGGTCTTGTTGTAACTTTTTCTTACCCATAAATTTTTCTTATGAAGGAAATTTTCAAAAAAGGGGGTTTATATCATACGCTTTGTAAAATTCAGGCATATTTTATAAATGCCACATGAAAATTTGTTTTAATTTTCCATTGATAAAAGGTGTGTGGTAACTCCCATGGTTGTTTTAGTGGCTAGGAGTTTGTTCGTCATCATTAAGAGCTCACAAATGATTGTAGAACCCCCACACTCCCGAAGTTTAACGAAGGGCAGGGGGGTTCATAATCTGTGGTTTCCATAAGCCATGGAAAATGACGTGGTGGGTGCTCACGCATTGTGGAACTCTGCCCACCTAATCATATACCATATACCGTCTACCGCCCTCCCCCATAAACCACCTCCCCGCTAGTCGGTAGTCTCACTAAATCTATCCCTCCGCTGTCCACTCCACCAAATAATGTCTCACTATCTCCTCCATTACTTATCAAGTCATAACCACTAAATATTGCAATTACTTCCTGCAAACTTTTAAAAGCCCATTTAAATGCTCGAATCATTAAAATCCTCAATGAGTATTTAAATTTTCTTTAAAATCCTGATCTACCCAAATAGACGAGTCATTAGCTTAGGTTTGCAGTGCTCGCAGAACAAATAAGAAATAGAACAACTTCCAAGTCTGCATAGGCTTTTCGGTCACCATCTTCAATCTTTCTTGGTATTCCAATTTTTTTTCTTTGTGTTCAATCTCAAAATGAGTACCTCAAAAGGAAAAAGTAAACCATAGATTGAAAACGCCATGCTTCCTGTAGTCTCGAATTTAGATGAGATGTCTCTAGTAGACTTAGATTTCAAAATTATAGAGACGAAGTGTGAGTCTGATTTGTATGAATTTCATAATTGGGATTTTCAAAAGTTTGAGGATTCCAATGGTGAGTGTAGATTTTGGGAATCCATGTTAACTCAATTTATTTTTCCTCAGATGCACCATTTTCTTGAGTTTGTCTCTTGGCACAAAAGCATATATTCACCCAGTCAGAGAGTAGTAGTAGCCAGAAATAGTGATTTCTTTTTATATATATAATGCTCGAGTCCATTTTTCATGATTTGAAAAGTAATCCTTCAAGTTTCCTTCGTTCCTCTTCACTTGACTCATTAATGGAAATTTATCATAAGCTTACATTTCAAGAGAGAGCCAATATCTTTGAGTCATTTTTACTAGAATGATCTAAATTGTCGGGCCATAATCTGCCTTATTTCTTAGCCATGCTTCTTGAAATGTTTAGACAAATAATTTCCATGGTTTGCTATATTTTAGGCTATTAAAGTGATGAATGGATTGATGAGGTTATTCTAGGATCTTGACTGTCTTTTCTTTTGGAAAAAAACCTTCTATCTTGTTCAATTTTAGCTAGTTTATCTTCAATAACATTCATGGGAAACTTTTAAAATTCAGTGAAGAAAGAGCCTTCAAACATCAGTATGTATTAGTTTACCTATTCTTATACCATCAATTTGAGCGGTTTAAGATGCCACCACAACAGATAGATTCACAAGGAAGGCCACAATATGTTATTCACTAGACCTAATTAGTGACAAAGAATTTAGAAGAGTATTCATTCAATGATTTTGTTAACCAGTCTCTGTATTTATCACTTTGTCTTCTTAGTAGTGATGTAGTCCCGAGGATTTAAGTTGAAATTAGGAGAATTTTACATTTAAGTGAGCAAACAAAGGTAGGAGATTGGTATTTATCTCAAAGCTTCATAGAGATCATAATTTATGGTTGTGAATTGTCACCTTATAAGCTACCAATGTTTCTTATAATGAGGATTTTTACATTCATGTTCATAAGGAAAGCTTGAATGTATATGAAGTTCATTTTGTGTCTAGAAAACTAAAAGTTTATTTTAAATTAAAATCTCATATTTTCTCCTCCATAGAAAGTAATAGAGAAACTGATAAAGAAGAAAAAAATTTGTTAAATCAAATGAAGTTTAAAATTATTTATAGCTACCCCGATGATCCTTTGGGAATAATTTCAGCTATTATACTTGAGCAGAATTTAGCTCCTTATATTTATTTTTCAGAACCAGATATCAAGCAATATGCTCATTAGGAGGTTTGGGAGGAAAACGCTTTATAGGAAGTTGAAGAACAAATATCAAGTTAGACAACAATGGAAATCCCTCATCCAAAATAAAATAAGTTGAAAAGGACAAGTGAGAGCATTTCTCCTAGCATTTCAAGGTCTAAGTCAACAAATTTTCGAGTTTTTAAGAGAGGAGAGACCAAGGAAATAGAAGAAGAATTATCTGAAGCCATGAATATAGAGGTCTCAACTACAGTGATGGTGTCAAGTGAGCTTGTGTTTACTCTACAACCAATTGAAGAACCAACAACTGATGTATTTTCTTCTCCTTCTTCTAGTAGTCAAATCATTTTTGCTAAATTTAAAGAGATGAAGAAATTGAATGAGATTCTAAAGTCTTCTACATATACTCAATTTTGGAAACAAACTTCCTCTACCAAAAACATAATGTTATTTTCACTAGATCTTGATAGTAGATTATTTAAATTGACATCTCTTGAGCCAAAGGTTCTAGTCCCAAAAACGTCAAATGCCTATAAAACTTGTTTATTTTATTTTTATACTAATCCAATTCACCCTATAGACCAAATAGATCTACATAAGCAAGCAGGTGAAATGATCTAGCCTTCTATAACAAGTTCTGCTATGACCATTTCAAAATTAGAAACTTCTTTGAATAACATTCATTCTTAGTTGAAGTTAGAAAAGATGTCATCATTAGGATTGGATCCTAACAATGTTTGTTGTAGCTTAGGAGATCATAAAAAATTGAAATGAAAATATTCAAGCATTGTGCAAGAAATTCAAGTTAACAACAACAGAGCATCATAAAGCTCGAGAAGTGGGATAAATCGAGAAAGAAAAGGAAAACATGTTGTGCATGATTATGGAGAATAATCTAAAATACAGAAAATGGACTCGGAGATGGAAAATCTAGTGAAAGAGGGAGAAAAAATGTTACTACATGAGTTTAAACATTGGAGACAGGATCAATAAGTCATGATTCAACAGAACAATTATCCAAAGAAATGGTTGATTTATCTTTGAGAAATGTAAAAATTGAAAAGTTGAAAGAATCATTGCGAAAGGTAGAAGAAAATAAAATAAAAGTAGACAATGCATACATTTCAGAGATGCATAAGAATTTCAAGCGTACAAATCGGCTTGAAAACTATTTGGATGAATCAGTTAGTGCAAAAATTTTATCAGAAGCTAAAGAGCATATTTCAATGGACTTAAATTCTGAAATTTCAAATTTATGGTAGTCCATAGATATTACTTTTGAACAAGAGAAACAATTGGAGAAAGCTAAAGAAACCAGTGAATATATCAAAGAAGAGCTAGACAATAGACTTAGAGAAGCAACCAGATTCATCAAAGTCCTAAATTCAAAACCCAGGTAGGATCTAGAAGAAATGGGAATTGAAGATGTGATAGATGCAGTCCTTGAAGTGAGAAAAGTATTGACAAAGATAAATTTAATTCTACTACTGGAGAATAAATGTGAAAATTTAGAAGTGCAGATAAAGATATTTCATAAAAAGTTCTTTGATCTTCAATAGAAATGACTCCATCATTGAGGGATTGTCCTGGTGAATTAATTCAATAGGAAGCCTATCAACAAAGATTCCATGATACTATTATCACCCAAAGAAGCTCTCCTAGTTTGTAGCTCGGAGATGCTCAGGAACATTACAAACTCAACTTAATGTTGGAAATGGATGAATGGAAGGAATGATGCTTGCTCAAGCTAGATAACCACTTCTACTTTGCTTGACTTGAGATATACGTGAACACCTCCAGACTACAAGGCTTTAGACCACCAATTACTCACAGTTCAATGATTGGGTGCATATGGAGAATACTGAACACACAAGTAGATGCATAGGACCCTGTGATGGCCGACTGCGACTAATAAAGAGGTCTGCAAATCTAATTCCCTAATGTATAGATAGGATGACAACTCTCTGTCACTAGGTGAAAAGAAACCTAAATAACTCATTCACTGATACATGCAAGACTTTAACATAGAGATAGGATGACAGCTCCTCTAATGCCAAACATCAAGAGTTCAGGAAAATAGCATATCAGGCAGAGCCCTGTAAGAGAATAGAAATGGAAAATGGGAAATTAACAACAAAGAAGCTTGTATTAGCTGAAAATCAAGACGAGACACTGCAAGTATCAAAGCAATTACAATCTCCAGAAGTTGAACCTTACATCAAAACAACAACCATCAACCCTGATTACATCTTGTTTCTGGGTATACATAGAGTTTCATTACAAAGGCACTCTGTCATTCTAGGTATGGAGGGGTCATAATTGACCACCAACCACTTTAACTACTTGATGGAGATTCTGAGTGCGATTGCTTATTGTAGCAGATGAATGTGATCCTTTCCTGTGCTCTTCTATCCTTCGAAGTGGCTAGAGTGTCGTATAAGATAAAATGCCATGGTTGTTAAATGTAAGTTTATGCTCAAGCCTCGTCCTTCTTCTCGGGCATACTGTCTGTTGAATGCGGTTTTTGAGGAGGAAATGCACCAGGTACTAATAGACGGTCGTCTTTGTTCTTCGGATGCATGGAATGGTCAGGGTAGGTGAACTGCATGGAGAGATTATGAGCAAGATGGAGAAAAAAAATCAACCATCGGATCAAGAGGGCAGATGACGGGGATCACTTGGCAGAGGGTATCGGGAGGAAGCGGGAGTGAGATGAATGTGGGCCGTCGGATCTCGGGTGGGCAAATCCAATAGTCGTCAGGCAGAGGAGACATGTGGGAGTTAACAGGCGGGAAAGGCAGTTTTGGCAGAAGGCGGTATTGATCGCACCAACGTTGGGGGTTGGGTGGTAAAGGTATAAGGGCATGCGATACTACTCAGAGGTTGACGCGTGGTGGTAGGGAAAGGATGAAAATCACCTTCCATCATGCGTTAATGTGCCACTAGTTGTGGTTGCGGGGGAAGCGAATGTCATCCAATTGTGGTGGAGATGATTAGATAGCGGGGTTTAAATCACGTGGATTTCATTGGATGGGATAGGGAAACATTGGATCAGGGGTGGCGGAGAGCAATGGTTAAGGTCACAGTAGTGGGAGTTTGTGGAGGTGTGCAATTATATGGGGTACAGGCTTTAGCACCCGAGGCTTAAGAGCGAGGGCCCTTCATATGATTTTAACCAAAAAACATGAGAAATGAAGATGACAGGAGGGTGAGAGAAGGAGAAGGGGAGGGCAACTGTTAAAGGTCGTCTTCTAGCACGAACAGGGGCCAGGTTTGCTTCCAACCTTTAGAACATTGATGTTATATAGCAGAGCTAACACTGGCTCCTTCTGGGGATGAGATCCTCCCTGCGAGGTCTTAAGAACTTGCAGACCAATGTCTTTCCTGTGAAAATCAGATTAGCAAAATTCCCTAGTGTTCCATTGGGCATGGAGTCTAATTAAGCTTTCACCTAAACTAATAAAACAAAATATTTACAACTTTAAGGCCAAAGGACCTTAAATAACATAAATCTTCAGAAAACACCCATTAACTGGGCCATCAAAAATTGCCTCTCCTCCCATACTTTGCAGTACGAAAGTATTATTCCTTTAGATCTAAGAAATGATAAAAGGCCCTGTCCAGAAAGCATCAACCTTCCCATGGTTGCCTTTCTTCTCCTTCCATGCATCCCACTTAAGAACCAAATCTCTGACCTAAAAATTATCTATTTTTTCCCTCCTGTCAAAAGCTTCCTTGATATTCTTCTGATATGCCACAAACCTTTCAACCAGTTGTTCTCTGATTTGATGCACTTCTGCTAAATCAATGATCTTTTTTGCCACGTCTTCTTCCTCATTCTGGTCTTCTTGTAGGAACTTTGCCACAGGGAGGGTTAACTGAATTGGGAACACATCCTTAGTTCCATATACCAGCTTGAAAGGAGAATCCCCTATGGATTTCTTGGTGCTCAATCTATCAGCCCACAATGCATATTTGAGCTTAGAATCCCAATCTTCTTGTTTTCTTCCAACAACTTTCTAATTATCCTTATCAAACTCTTGTTGGAAGATTCTGCTAGACCATTGCCTTGAGGGTAATATGAGGTGGAATGAACCAGCTTAATGCCCATTGAGTCACACATGTCCACCAATTCCTTTGCCCTAAAGGCTGCTACATTATCTGTGACCAACTTATGTGGACAACCAAATTTGGTGAAGATATTTTCTGTCAAAAACTTCATGACCACATGATGATCAGCCTTTCTAGAAGGGATGGCCTCAATCCATTTAGTGAAGTAATCAGTGGCCACCAAGATCCACCTGTACTAGCCACTAGAATGTGGATTGATTTCTCCAATGAAATCCAAGCCCCACTATTGAAAAGGGCCGCTAGCATTTATGGGTTTTAGGGGCAGGGATTTCAATTGTTGCTTCCCTTCAAATCTTTGGCACCTGTCACATGATTTAACAAATGAAGAGACATCAGAAAATAAGGTAGGCCAATAATACCTAGCTCTGAGAATCTCGTGGTCTATAGTTTTCCAATAATGATGCCCTCCACACATGCTAGAATGAAACTACTGAATAAATTCCAAGGATTGTTCTTTGTCCATACATCTTAAGAGAATCCCAGAGGGATCCCTCCAATAAAGAAGATTTTCATAGATGCAATATTTTTCCGCCCTAAGCTTAATAGTTCTAGCTTGGGTTGAACTAAGACCTGAAGGAACTTCTAGTTTCAACAAGAATTGAGTTGTTGCAAAGTACCATTCACAAGAAGTTAGATTTTCTGCCAATGACAGCTTTTTCCCTGGTTCAACTGCTTCTTCTTCTTCTATTTGACCATTTTCTGAAATTGAGCCCATGAGATTTATGTCCAGTGCTCTGCAATTTTCTTCAGCCAATAGTTTGGCAAAGCCCTAACCTCTGACAAGCTTGGTGGGTTTTAGGCCCCTATACTACTAGAGTAACCCCTTATTGTTATTAGTACAACCCACTTATTATATTGATGTACCCATGTAGCGCCCATATTGTTACTATTGAGCCCCATAGAACGCCCACTATTATTTTATTGTGCCCTGCATTATTATTGTTTGTAGGCTCTGATTCATGTTATGGTCCCTTAGACTCCTATATTATTAGAGAGGAGGTCTTTTCCATTGAATTTCATCCAAGAATTGTCATAATGTAATGCAAGGAGGTTCCCCCTCGAAGAGCTGAATCTAGTCGTTGGTTGATCTATCTTTTCTATCTTTTCTTGAGCTGGTTTCATAACATTTGGTATCAGAGCTTTGGATTCTAGGGTTTCGCTGCTCGAAACAGGTCATCGTGGTATTTTCGCTATAACTTTTTTTCTGTGACGTTTCAGAAGTCGCAAAAAAAACCCAATTGAGAAGAATTGACGCTAAACTTTGGGTCCAAATTTCAGAGCTGTTCGCTCGATAGTTTCGGAGATATGATCTGAGGAAGTTGGCCTTTTTGCAGACTCCTGAACTACACTCAAAACAGGTGACCTGGGGAAAATCGTCATAACTTTCTTTCTAAGCATCGGATTGAAATTTCGTAAGAAGGTACAGAAAGAGGACGGACTGTAGTTTTCATTGATATATTTGTAAGAGTCAAAGGTTGAAACAGTGACACGTGGCACTTCATACAAGTTCGCTCTACTGAACTAGTCTATAATCAGGTCACCGTGGGAGATTTGGCATAACTCTTCATTGGAGAATCCAATTGGGG
>APFE030970836.1:0-32862 GCA_000404065.3 Pinus taeda | reverse complement strand
AAAATTACATCATGGTCATGAAATTACATCAAGTTAGATCAAGAGTAACATAAAAAAGTGAAACTAGTCAAAACTGGCCGAAATTCTGAGCTGAAGAGTGAAAAATAGGCCAAAATTCTCTATGTGCCGCGCCCAAAATCTCTATGCATAGCACAACTTTGGAGCTGACTTTGAGGCCCTTCCCGAAGCCTAAATTGAGCTCATGATAGCTCATTGGAAAGACCTACCTATCTACTTTCCAAACCAAGTGGAATTTCTAGATTTGGATGTCATTTTCCCCTCCACAAATCCAATCTCCCAACACTGCTCGCTATGAGTGAAAAAGGTGGCAGAAAGGTCATTTTTGTGTATTTTTGACCCTTTAGGCAACCCAGAACTTGATGAAATCCTTAGTTAATCCATGAGCATGCATAACGTTTGATGAAAAATCCAAAAATATAAAGATTTTCTCCTACAGATCTGCCAATTATAAGCGCGTGCCAAGTGGCGCTACGCGTTGGGCGGAAAAACTTGTTTTAGACCAAAATTTTTAAAATTGACAAAATTTTCTCTAAATTTGCTGAAATTTGGACTAAAGGTCCATCATCAAGTATCATTCCCAGCCAAAGAAGCTTTGGCCAATATTTTTTCATGTCCAATAATGTTTTTTCATGTGCCTGAGCATGTCCTTGTCCTTTTTTGCTTTCGCCAACAGCTTCTCAAGATGAATTTTGATTCTCTCAAGCCAATATTCCCAATCGGTGTTGATCTCTTGCCCAATCGCAGTGAACTACACCCTCCGTATTTGGGAAACTTGGGGTTCTTCTGAATGTTTTGTAACTCCATGATTGTATGCTGATCCTCCAATTGTTTGTTTCGCTGCTCCAAATACTTTATGACCCATTGAGCTCTCTGCAACTTGTCGGTCAATGCATCTATCTCGGCCTTCTGCTCTTGAATAATCTCCCTCAGCTTTGAGCTAGGAGAGTTCAGATCATCATCAATGAGGATGAAATCAGTGTCTTGGCCACCTGAAGGGCCCTCATCTTACATAGGCTTCTTACCTATGTCCTGTACCTGTACCTGTGCTACTGATGATGACAACGAGACCCCTTCCACCCCAGGTGGAGATAGTACTCATCGGGTTGTTGCAAACAATCCTCTCATGCCTCTTTGATAGGTGACATATGTCGACACACTAGTAGTCTCCACCTCCTGACCTCCATACTGATGTGAAGGGTCACCCACATCATGGACAACCTCCTGATGAGCTGCTGAAGCTGTGAAAAACTCACGAGAAATTAAGTATTCCCATGTGATCCCTATAAACCAAGATGATGTACAATAATGATCTTGATGAGCGCATAGTGGTAAATGTTGTTGTACTATTTTTCAGGAGTCTTCTTTTGTACAAGATTAGTCATCCTCTCGATGTTTCGACACATGAAATATGGGATGTTCATCATCTTCACTATCGTGAAATGCATCAATAACCTGATATGGTATGCATAGAGGCATGAGAAGTGGCCTTCACAACTGAAATATCTGATAATGAGTCTCATCAATGGCATATAGGATTCTTTCAAAAACTAGAATGGGAAAACCCTGCTGAGCTATCTCACGTAGCTAGGTCTGATATATGGTTCATAATGTACTCTTTCTACCTGTTGTATTTCATTCCACTCCCACCTACATTCGGTATTCCTGTTGCTTGAGAAATGGTTTCTGGTGTCAAGGTGAAATTTACACCAACAAGAGTTACCTGACCATCATGCAAATGTAAAACAGAAAACCGAGCAACCTCCTGATGATATTGAATCCGAGCAATCATCTCACAATATTGAAAGCATGACTGTTGTTGGAAACATGCCATGGCAAGTGGGCAGGCCTGCAATTGAGTCAATGATGTGGGCTCTTCTCTGACATGTCTACCGCCCTTACGAGGCCTTCTCGGTGCATGAAGCTCTGTGGTATAATCACTACCTTTTTCATATGATGAATTAGTCTCCATTTCCATAATGTTTCAAGCAAGGTGTATGTTTGGTTTGTTGAGAATGACTAATTGGTGCCTTTGTTTTCAATGCCAAATGTGCCAAAGGGAAATGAAGGACCGTGGGAAATAGGACAGTGGAGACACTGAAGTCTTGTCAAGTGGTACTTTGTCTTTCGAAATCTTTTGGTTTCAAAAACTTTGGGAAAAGGGACAACCACTGCACTGTTTGGGGAAGTTGAGGTTTTGGGAATTTTATAATTGATATGAGAGAGGGAGAGTGATAGGGAATGGTAGGGTTTATGGATAGGGATAATAGGACTTGGGAGTGACTGTAGTGATGAATGAGATAATAGTGAGGGGAAGGGAAAAACAAAGTGATGGGAATATAACGATTAACACCAAAACAAGTTTAAAACTCGAACTTCAAATGCTAAGGGAGCATTTCTCAATAAGATAAGAAGGTTTGAGTTTTGGCATTCAAACTCTTATAACCAAATTCATATTTAACACCAAACATAGTTAGTGACAATTACAAGGTCTCACAAACGAACTTGGAGCAAAGGAGGCCGAATCGATTTGAATTTGAGAGAGAATGCAAGAAATTTTATGCTTTCAGCCTTGTGCGTCGTGCGCCTAACCCAATGCGTCGCAACCTCTGTGTGCACTGCACGTGTGTAATTTTACACTGCAAAAACAGGGCCAATGCACCACGCTGCTTATATGTGTTGCGACCTCCACTCAATATGTCGCGCAATAGATACAACACACAGTCAGTCCTGTAAAACCCTGTTTTCGATCCTCCAAACTTCAAGTCGACTTCTCTCTTATCTTTGACGTGCAAATGAAATTTAAAAGTGGAAATCTCATATAGCCATGGACTTTGATTCTTTCTTTTGACAAACCCATTTTTGCAATGTTTTAAACTTTGACACTTTCACATAACTTTGTTTTACTTGTTTCCACTTTGATTTTTTGAGTTGAATGATGAAACCTTGTCTATTTTTGTAGGGATGGTTGGCATTGGATTTCGGAAAAGCATGACCAGGGCTGTGCCTGAACATCTTCACAACTGAAAAAATTTGAAAATATACATGGCATTTATAAGACAAAATTGACGATTTTTCTTCAAAACAGAGTTTTGAAGAAAAGTCATGATCAAGCGATATAACGATGAAATTTTGCGATGAAAAATTATTTCAAACTTCCCTCATGTGCTTGCTAGTATTATTAGTCATTCTGAAGACTAAACCCTAGACCTAATGATTGAAATGACTCATTGCTGACCAGGAGACCAAACCAGACTGTAAATGACTGTAAAATTGATTTTGATGAATAGACACAGACCAACAGGTACATGATATGAGGGGTATGAGTGACAAAACCCTTCCATCAGAAGACCGATGATCCTAATGGAATGCAAATGACTGAAGTGAATGAGAAACCTAAAAATGAACTGCAACAAAAGAGATTTTGATCTCTGATGGAGGGATGAACAGATCGACTCTAACATTGGCTCCAATGGGGATGGTAGCTCCTTGGAGGTGCCAAGAACTAAAGATCTTTGGAAAAGCAGACAATGCCTTCATTCATTGGGCAATGGAGTCAAAATATGAAAACTGACATTATATATACTGACTCTGACATCAAGGCTAAACTGGAAGCTACAATAAAACCAAACCTAACTGAAAATAACTATCAAACTGGAAAGGTGCTCATAATTGGGCTTATTCATCAAACCTATTCTAATTTCTCTTTTCACCATCTGATCAAGTGAAATGGAACAACCAATGCAACCATGTAAGCATCATGGATGATATTTGATTTCTTCCCAAATGCTTTCTAACACGCAGGAAAAGGGAAGAATCGAAAGGCAACTCCCATGGAAACTTGGAATCAAGTTGACTGCTGATAAACTTGCAATGCATGAATTGACAGGATGACTTCAAGAATACTACAAAAGGATCTTCATAAACATCGCTATTGATTTCCATTAACACATTACTGCTCTAGTCCAAGTAATATTCATAGCTGGATATTAAGATTTTCCTCACATCTGTGCTGTCTTTCTTTGGTGATAGCAACAGGCTGTCAAAAGGATCCTGAATTTTGTGAATAACCAAACTCTGTCGTTGATTCCAAACAGAACAAAAGTCTCCTTTATCAATCTCCTCATATGACTGCAAACCTTGGTATGGGCTATGCAATGAACAATCTGTTAAACAAGACAATGAAGGCGACCTTTGAATAAGATTATTATCAACATTCTTTTCTGGCACATGGTTAGCTAATGGGGAAGAAATTTTACAGCAAACATCATCCAACACATAAGCAATAGGATCATCAAAAATTTGAGAAGACTGCTGCGATGTATCCATTAAAGCTGTATGACATCCTATTCATTGTTCATCTTTTTCTTTAGAGATATTATGAAGATTCTACCTTATAAAATGAAATGCTTCGAAACAAAAGGGTACAAAATCCTCGTGCATCATTAAATCATGTATTTCGACTTCCACGCCTTCATCTATAATCTAAGCTTCAATTGTGTTTGGTGGCTGCAAATCTGGTGCTAGGGAGGGTTTTGTCTCCAAAATGATTTCATCAGTCATTCCAGGGGAAGATTTCTCATTAACAACTTGCTCAACAATTTCGCTATCTATTTCATCCTCCACATTAAAATTGAGAGATTGTTGATTTCCTACAGGCTGCTCATTTGAAGATTTACTATGCAATTTACCCTTCAATAACTAAAATGATTCAAAACAAAATGGTACGGAATCATCTTGTATCATCTGAGCATATGTGCCAGTTTCCATGTCCTCATCTGCAACTTGGCAATCAATGGCACTCGGGGACTGCAAATCTGAATATGATAAGTCTTGAACAAGGTTTTCATTGCCCTCAAGATGGTCCAAATCAAGACTTGTCGACAGTTGATTTCTGATTGCATGAATGTTGTCTCTAATGAACTGAAATGAAGCAAAAAAAAAAGGCAAAAATCCTTCACTTACTTCAAAATTTTCTGAACTTTCCTCATCTTTGTCATAGCTGATATGCATCGGTTGATCACTGTACTCAAGCTGCTGAAAGTGAACTTCTTCCTTCCACAAACTAGCTGTTGATTTGTCTGCAAGATTAGCTTCTGTTTGGAGAACATAATCATCATCATACTGACCAAATTAAGGCAAATCATCAGTATAAAAGACATCATCATGCATACATGTCATATCAACAGATATCTCTTCTCCAAGATGATCTATAAAATGATCATTATCAAATCTATGAAAACTGCGATAAGAAACAAAATGTTTTGGATCAGCAACTTGTTCTTCTTTAATCAGCGAGCCATGGGCTTGAACATCATAATCATTTCTTGTGGTGATATTTTGCATCATCCCTTCCACTGTACTTACCAAAACATTAAGCTTTACCTCTAGAGATGTTGATTCCTTTGGATCTATGTTTTTCATCTCTTCTTCTTTCAACCTTGCCCTTTGGATCAACAAATGCGCCTCTACATTTACTACATTGTTTTGCATCTCTTCAAGTGTTACAAGATTCCTTTCTCTCAGCTGAAACTCCATTTGCAGATCAAAGGCTCCTGGGTAGTGCAAGAGAGAAAATCTAGGAGAAGGTCTTATATCAATTGGCATCGAAAAATATACTTGGTTAAATCTGGCAGAAAATTGTTGTATTGTTTCCCATGGTAGTCTTTTCAGTTGGTTATACTCTTCTACAATCAAGAAAAGGTTCTGTCCAATCACCCACTTGTCAAGGAAAGCTTTGAAAAACTATTGGAAATCTGAGATGCTCGCATCAGGCAGGGTGTTGAACCAACTCTTCACTTTGCCTTGCAAAGAAAGAGAAAAAAGCCTAGTACTAACATCTTTGTCATCAACCTCAAAAAGGTCTAGAAAAGTCTCAACATTCTGCACATGCTGCTCAGCATTGAAATTCTTCCTTTTACCGTCAAATCTCGACAAATATAGGTAATAATTTGCAAGGAAGGCATGGAGAACAGAAGGTGAAACAAGAGGTTTATACCTATCTGGGACTATAAAAGGTGTAGGAGTATATACAAGAGCTACGGGATTAGTTTTGGTTTCTTTAGGCTCATCACTCTGAAGAGAGTCATCATAAGATGTGGCAAAAGTAAGGAGGCCAGGATCAAAGAGAAACTTAGTATTTACACTTTTTGAATAGGTTGATTGAAGATTTTGATCACCTTTATCATACAAAAAATTCTGAAAAACTTTTAGGATAGTTTCAAGAACAACAAAGAAGTAATTTACAAGAAAGCAGACTAGATCCTCAATACCATTCCACTTTGGATACCTGAACTTTGTGTAAGATCCTTCCATTTTCTCAAAGAAAGAGTTAGTCCTCCAGTGGAGTCTCTACATTGAGTTGGAGTTGTTAGCCTCCTGCTGCAGTAGGTTACTCATCTTTCATGATTGACATTTTTACATGCCAAATATGTCATTCTTTGCATACTGCAATGTTCCATATTTACTACAGAGGCCAAAGAAGGATGCCATGAGAATGTGCCAGTTCAAGTACCACTATTGTGTTCCAATTCTGATCTATTATTCCATTTTGAAGAACTTTCGGTTAAAGGGAGGTCCAAACAGTTTAATCTTGGTCTCCCTAGGTTTCAATTTCCTGTTTTAGAATATAGAGAATGAATATCTGTCCAAACAGCTTAATCTTGGCAGATTCTTAGACAGGTAGAGAAGCAAGGGTACTCAACAGCTTAATCTGAGCCCTTGGATGAAATAAGTGTAGATGTAGATAGGAGGACAAAATAAGAAAAAGTTGAAAAGCTGGGTCTGCAACTCTAAGTGCACCCAAACAAAAAAAGGAAGAAAAAATGCTAAGCGAGTAGGTTGGGTAGGTAGCCGTGAGGTTGCAGAATGTTGATGTGTGACCAATTTCATGTTTTCATGTGTCATATCTATTCAAGTCACAATCATCAGGCAATTTTCATTTGAAGGATTTCAAGCGAGGCATGACTAATTTCCCCCTTCTTCCTTATTCCCCAAGACACTCACTAATCTCCCTGAAGAGATCAAGATCTGCTTGATGCCTCTTAGTTTCATCATTTTCCATATCATTCACCTTGGTAAAGATCTGCTTTACTCAAGGAATATTCATACTCCCTTTATGGATCATTGTTTCCCTTAATAGCCTAAGATTCACCCACTTAGTGCTTTCTCATCATGGTCATATTAACTACTAACTTACTATATAGCTCCCTATCTATCTCCCAATCCCCTACTAAAACTATGTTAATAACTCCCCTACATACTTATCCCCTCGCCTTGGTTGAAAAATAACCATAAGTATTCCTTGGGAATTTCTAAGTTTTCCTGAAACATAGCAAGAACCCTCATTTTGCCCCTTTCAAACCATCTTCCAATGCAATGGACTCCTTCCTAAGCATAAAATTCCTCTTTTTAGGTTATCGGAGCTCTTCTGAGGCCTCAAATGCTTTGCAAAAGCATACATACCCTTCTTCCGATTGCAATAACCTTTTCCGATTGCCGTAACATTCTTCCGATCCCTTTGGATCCCCCTCCGACGTGATTATCGCAGTCAGAGGTCGCAAAGGTAATGTGGCTCGTTATTGTTTCTCCCCGATGTATGTCCCGTCGATGCCATTTCGCAATCGGCATATCGCAAATAATATATGTCACATATATATGCCCCCTCCCCTCTTAGCCGATGCGATATCGCGAGGTCGGAAATCAGCAGTCGCAAGAGTCACGTTCCCAAAATGCATGCCACTTCCTTTTGCTCCGATGCAACATTGCCATAGCATTAAGAGAATATATCGCATCACAAATACTTCCTCACCGCATGCCTTCATTTACTTATATATTTCGTTTAAAACATGATTTATCATTAAGACAGGTTTGACTGCAAATTCATCGCAGACTGCAGCATTTCAGTTATCGCTATCGCATCGCAATAACATATAAGGCACCATACCATCCAACGCCCTGCCACGTCACCCCACTGACGTCATCCACCATACCAGGACCCACCGCTGACGTCATGCTAACGTCACCCACCAAAGAAGGGCGTGCAAGCGCGAAAAAGCATCTTAGGAGGCCTGGATTCAAGTTCTGAGATAGTTTTCGATGCACGATTAGTGCCGCTACGGGAAATACGCCAAAGTGGGGAATCTTTAGGGAATCTTTGGTTTCCATAGCCGTTTTTTCCGTCGAAAAGAGCAGAAAAGGCCCGATTTTGCAGTTTTAACGTATCAGAAGAAAGAGAGAGACCTGGTTCAGGCATTAAAGAGTATCAGAGCAAATGCAAAGCCAAAATCCATGTTAAAGAGTATCAGTGTTGCGGAAAAGTGTATCAGTAAAGATCTTCTCAGGGCTTGAGGCGAATAGAACATTAAAAGAAAATCTTTAAAGGTCAAGAAGTAGTTAAGGAACCACTCAAAGTTCATCAATCACAGTGACTGCACATTAAAACTCACATAAGATCAGTGGACCAAAGCTCAAAGCTCAGTTATTGCAAAAGCACTGCACCAAGTCACAGAGGACTCCATATTAATTCATTTTGATCCAGCCGCTTCTGGTGCAGCGCGATAGATATTTTCCTGCATTTAATTTCAGCACGAGTTTAGGTTTAAAAGCTTTTTCCGGCAGACCTGTTTAGGTCGGCTGTAATAAATATTTTTGGATATTTACCCTATATATACATCCCTGAACGATGTAATCACGGTTGGAAAGTAGTTGGTTAGTTGGTTGTTTGATTTACTCCAAGAGAGACTCACATTGTATACTTGATGATTTCTATAATCAAAGATTGTTGAAAGCTTGGAGAATTGGCTGTCTGATGCATTGCTAATGGTTTTTGAGAGTGAACGATGGAATTCTTGTGCTGCTTTATGAAACAATAAGTTTTCCTTATCTCTGTTATTTCAATTTCACATATCTCAAGTCACGGAACAAATTTCTGGTTTAGAATTTGCTTTACTGCACTCTATGCTCAGTTTCTGTGCCTTCTTAATGTTTTCCTCTTGATTTAGGCATAAACATGAATTCTTCATGGCTCATATTTTCTCTAATTCACTTATGAATGACTGTTATTTAGGAATTCTTAGCTGATCCTAGGTACAGCTCTTTCATCTTCCCTCTGCTAAACTGATTGAGAGATTATTTGTTGCCTCTCATTCCTTAGCCCTCAATCCATCTCCATTCAGCTTGAATATTGTTTCACGAACAGCTACCTTGCTCCTCATTTCTCTTGTGACCAAGAAACGCACCAGTAGTCCCACTCCATGACTCCATGCCCAATGGTTTGAAACTTATCTCACTATGCCTTGCCTCTTTTCTTGAAAGTATCCTCCCTTCACCCAAGCCTTCCTTCCACCCAAAAACAAACAAAACCCTCGAACCCTATAACTAGCCTAAAAACATCATCAACAAAGCTAAATCCGAAATAGAGAGCCCTCTCTGATTGCAGGTGGGATATAACCTGCAGTCCAAAGATTGGTTTGTGGTTACCTCGGTCGTATCCCTTCAGGAGCTTAGGGACAACTTGAGTGATAACATAATGGCGACTCCACTGGGGACCTTCCTCAGATAATCTCAAAAAACCATTCCAAAGCTCCGCAGAGGAAGAAACCAACCTTTAAAGGTTTCGGTTAACCTGCATTCTTAGAAAAATTCCCTAAAAACAAGCTAGAAGCTGGCTCCCAAGAGGCATTCACGTTACACTAGATCAAATCCAGATCCAAATCCCCTAGCTGTTTTTGAAAACCCCAATATAATTCCTAAGATCCTTAGAAAACAAGAGCAACATGAAGGTTTGACTGCTTCCAGTCCTGAAACAGTTCAGCGTAGCCATTTTGCAACCCCCGTTAAAGTTTTGTTTTGCTCAAACCCTACTTCTCCTTATTCAACATCCACTTCTTCAAACCCTGTTTCCACACCTCCATCCACTGCGCATACCACCACTACTACTCCAAATATCCCAGTTGCCCCAGTTGTTCCACTTATCCCTGTTAATATGGCGAATAGATATGCACCGTTACAGCTGCTTGCAAATCCCGGGGATATGCCTCAGGATTACCATACTAAAATTACCTATTTTTATGGCACAAATTATTGCACAACCCTTCAGCTTACAAAGAAAATGCAGCATTACTTTGAGAGTTATGAGATTGATGATGACAATGTAAGAATGAAGATTTTTGTCCAAAGTTTGACCGGTGATGTCAGGATTTGGTTTAGAGCACTCCCAGCAATTTCCATAGCTGACCCAGAGGCCTTATACCGGTCATTTATTAATAGGTGGGAGAAAAATAAAGACCCCTTGCACATATTATCTGAATATGACACTATCAAAAGAGGCCCTCAGGAGACTTTTTTGGATTACTGTGGAAGGTTCAATAATGTCTACAATGAAATACCACAGAACTTAAGACCTCCACCTAATCTTGCTTTGTACAAATTCCCTGATGGTTTTGATGCTGAAATGGCTTATCAGCTAAGGGAGAGAACCCCTCAAATCCTTGTAGAGATGTAAAATGTTGTTGTTAGTGTGGAGGCAAACCTAATTGCCAAAAGAAATAGAGCTAGAACCGAGAGAAGAACTACCTTTAAGGAAGAACCCTCCGCCTTGGACCAGAAGTTAGATGCTATTATCAATGGCATGCATAGGATGGGAGACATAGTAGAGAGTGTTGAGAGGAAATCATCATGGGAAGGACAACAACCCAACACCATAAGGAGTCCAAACTTCAGGAAAAATCAAACCACAAATGCTGGAAGGGCTAGTCCCGACCATGATATTAGGCCTCCTTTCCAAGAAAACTACGCAGAAGCATCCACATCCAGTGAGCCCACAGAGGAGACTCACATGAACTTGATAGATGCGAAAAATGAACAGCGAATCTTTCTTACTCAAGAATACCAAGACTACCCTGATATAAAACAATTTCAGACCAAGACGGGAGAGTCTTTTGATTTTAAACAAGGTTATGATTCTGCTGTGTATGAGGTCCACAAACAATATAAACCGGGAACAAGAACCATTGATATCCCTGCACCTAGCAAAACGAAGGACAACAAATAGCCTAATAAAATTAAAGGCAGGGTTGTCATAACAGAACCAGCTAATACTGCTGTCCCAAACTCGCATCAAGTCACTGTAGAGGACATATCAGACATACAGCCTCATACTGATCAGCCTCTACCTTTTTCTTCCTCAGAATAAAATTTGAACAGCATTCCAAAAAACCTTCCCAAGACAGAAATACCACAAACTGTCATTCATCATAACATAGACACACAAAAGGAAGACACGGAAAGTATTCGTGAAAAGGAGAAATCTGTTGCTGCCAACGCAAAAATTCCATTAGAAAAACCATTTAATTTAGAAGTAGAGATTGGAAAACTTAAGATATCTATCCCCCTTTCAGAACTTGCCAAACATGATGTGTATAGGCAACAAATTCAAAGGTCACTTCAACTACCCGAGGTCAAAGATGATGTAAATGTTTTAGATGATACCCCTGAGCTGCTGTTTGGTCCAGAAGTTAATGGGAAAACAACATATGGATTTGTTCCACCTTTTTATGTCAGTCTGCACATACATGAAAAAATCTTGCACAATGCTATGTTTGACTCAGGTGCCTCACACAATCTTATGCCCAAAGCTGTAATGGGAAAGCTAAACCTTGATGTCACAAGGCCCTACAAAGATCTATACTCCTTTGACTCAAGTCAGGTCAAGTGTTTAGGCTTAATCAAAGACCTTTGTGTGTCTTTAGTCCAGTTTCCCAACAAGACAATCCTAATCGACGTAGTAGATGTTGACATTACAACAAAATATGGTATGCTCCTATCAAGATCATGGGAAGCAAAACTCCAAGGATCCCTTCAACTCAACCTCTCTTATGCCACTATATCTGTCTTTGGGAAACCAAAGAGACTGTATAGAGAAACATTGATGAAGTATGTGGTGAGTAGTGAGGAAATTCCCCAAAATTTTCCAATTTACTCAATCCATTTTGATATGGATTCATTTATTCTTTTTAATGATGATAACGATCCTCCAACTGATAAGAAGCCTCTAGCTTCAGAGCTAGAGACATGCATAAATGAAGAACCAGTTGCTCGTGCCCATGAAAGAGTCACAGCAGTCAAGGCAGCCAGTAAACAAGAAGAACCTCCTCAAACTGAAATTCTAGATCTGCCCAATCCTAAAATAATTGAAATTCTGGATACAAACCAAAAAGAAGAAATTACATGGTATTTAGAGTTCGATGGTTCTGTTAACAAGCTAGGAGCAGGGGCAGGGGTATGGATCCATAATACACATGACAATCATGCAGAAGGCCATGCCTACAGGCTAAACTTTAGATGTACCAACAACATGGCAGAGTATGAAGCTCTCCTCTTAGGCCTAAAAGTGCTCAAAGCTCTAGGAGCTACAAAACTGTCCATTCTATGTGACTCCGATTTGATTATCCAACAAATTAAGGGAAACTTTTTTACTAATGGCAATAGGATGAGGGCCTATAGGACTGCTGCAACAGATATACTTAACACCTCGCTGAATCCTAGCTTGCCAAGATTTCTAGAAACAATAACATACACGCTCACAGTCTAGCCACTTTTGCTAGTACATGCAAGCTTCCCTTTGACCCAAATTACCATTTTACGACTGAGATAAAACATAGGCCCGCGGTTCCTAACAATATTAGAGATTGGCAAGTATTTGAAAACGATGCACAGATTAACAATTTCCTCTCTCTTGAGGGCGAGTTTTCAAATTTAAACATCGACATGGAGGCCATAAACGATTCCAAACAACAAACAAATGAAAATCAGCAAGTTGTAACAGCTGCAACAACAAAAAAAATCCTTAACCCAACTATTTTTGACAATGCAAACATAGAACAGGTGAAACATATGCATTTAGAGGAAACCGCCAAAGCAGAGGTTGAGTTCATTGATTTGAAGAATAATTTTTTGCATGCTGGCCTTACTCCATTAGAAGACATGTTTGATGGCAATGATGTGCCCAAAAAGCCAAAAATGGAGCCTTTAAATGCTGCAATAGAAGAACACAACATAGGGATAGCAGAACAACCCAAAATGATTAAATTGTCCAAAAATCTGCCCCCTGATCAAAAGCCAAAGTATGTGGATTTGTTCAAAGAATTCCAAGATGTATTTGCTTGGAGTTATGAGGACTTGAAGTCCTATGACACCTCAGTGATTCAACATACCATTCCCTTAAAACCAAATCAAAAACCATTCAATCAAAAACTTAGAAGAATAAACCCTATGCTTCTTCCCCTCATCGAGAAGGAAGTAAAGAGAATGTTTGAAACAGGTATTATAGCACCCATCAGATTCTCTGAATGGGTATCCAATCTGGTTCCCACAAGGAAAAAATCAGGTGAGATCAGACTGTGTGTAGACCTAAGAAACTTAAACCAGGTCTCTTTAAAAGACCACTACCCTCTGCCTAGAATGGACCACGTCCTACAAAGAGTAGTGGGTTCCTCTAGGATTTCTTTACTAGATGGATTCTCAGGTTTCAATCAAATACTTGTTCACCCAGATGACCAAGACAAGACAATCTTTACTACACCCTGGGGAACATTTAAGTATGTTAAAATGCCTTTCGGGCTAAAGAACGTTGGTGCCACCTTTCAAAGGGAAATGGATATTGCATTTGCCAAGGAAATCCATGAATTCCTTGTTGTCTATCTTGATAACTTAACCCCTTCCTCCAAATTTGATCAAGATCACCTCAAACACTTAAGGCAGATCTTCATGACATGCAGGAAATATGGCATTTCCTTGAACCCCAAGAAGTCCTTGTTTGGCCTTGAGGAAGGTAAGTTGCTAGGCCACATCATCTCAAAGGACAGTATTAGAATCGATTCGGAAAGAATTCAAGAAATGCTTCAAATTCCATACCCAAGAAACATAAAAGAGTTGCAAGCATTCCTTGGAAAAATCAATTTCCTAAGGAGATTTATCCCAAACTTAGCAGAAATGATAAGACTGCTAAGTAACATGTTGAAAAAGGATGCCAAGGTAAGATGGTCTCTGGAAACCAAGCAGGCTTTCGAGAGTATCAAAGCCGCCTTCACTCAAACGCCCATACTCACAAGTCCACAATTTGACAAGGATTTTATCATCTTTTCCTTTGCTTCGAAACACACGATAGCTGCTGTCCTTCTGGAAAAGGATGATCAAGGAAATGAAAATCCTATTGCATTTTTCAGCCGAGCCTTAAGAGATGCACCTCTAAAATACCAAATCATGGAAAAATAGGCCTATGCCCTTGTCAAAGCCATCAAAGACTTCAAAGTTTATATTTTGTATTCACATGTGATTGCCTATGTCCCAAACTCTATTGTAAAAGACATATTAACTCAAGAGGGACTAGAAGGAAAAAGAGGCAAATGGATTGCCAGTATTCTTAAATATGACATTGAGATAAAACCCACAAAGCTGATAAAGGGACAAGGTTTAGCCAAGCTGATGTCCGAAACAAATCTTCAGGCCTTAGACATCAACCAGCTGGTCAATGAATAGAAGCTGCCGACTCCACAAATCAGTGAAACCTTTTTACAATCCCCATGGTATGTCGATATTTGCTATGTATTGTTAAACCTGTGTGCTCCCCCAGGATTGTCCAGAACCAAGAAAAGATTTTTAAAGATGAAAGCCCTAAAGTTCTGTGTCTTAGATGGTGCCCTGTTTTGGAAAAATCATGAAGGAATAGTGCTAAACTATTTAACCATAAATGAAACCAACAACATCATGAAAGAGTTCCATGCAGGGGACTGTGGAGGGAATCTATATTGGAAGTCCACTGCTAACAAGTTTTTAAGGGCTGGTTATTATTGACCCTCTCTATTTTCAAATGTCAAAAAATTTGTTGTCTAATGTCACAAATGCCAAATCTTCGAAGGAAAAAGAAAACTGCTCCCTTTGCCCCTTAAGCCTATCTCGATCGAACAACCTTTTCAACAATGGGGTCTTGACTTCATAGGTGAAATACACCCCTCTTCTTCAGGCCAGCACAAGTGGATTTTAACAACCACCGACTATTTCACCAAGTGGATTGAGGCCATCCAATGTAGGCAAGCCAATGACTCCACTATTATCCGGTTCCTTGAAGACAATATCCTTTCTAGATTTGGCTGCCCTAAGAAAATCATCACTGACAATGCTGCTACTTTCAAATCCAGAAAGATGATCAACTTTTGCCATAAATTTCACATTACCTTGGGCCGCTCTTCAGCTTATTATCCTCAAGGTAATGGCTTGGCCGAATCATCCAACAAAAGTCTCATCAACATTATAAAAAAAGTGCTAGAACAAAACAAAAAGAGTTGTCATAGGAAGCTCACAAATGCCCTGTGGGCAGACAGACTTTCAACCAAGAAATCCATTGTGATGAGCCCTTATGAGCTATTTTATGGCATGGAAGCCATATTTCCTTCATCTTTGGGCATTCCTATTATCAAACTGCTACAGGAGATTCAGGCTGAACCAAATGATATTCAAAGAAGAATTAATCAGACCATTCACCTTCAGCAAACCAGAGAGCAAGTGTATAACAAAGCTCAAATTTTGCAGGAAAAACTCAAAATAATGTTTGATAAGGGAGCGAAGGCTGAGGATTTCCGGGTTGGCAACAAAGTTCTAAAGTGGGATTCATGAAGAGAAGACAAGGGCAAACATGCAAAGTTTGATTTTCTTTGGAAAGGTCTATTCATTATCAGTGCAGTGCAAGGCAACAACACATATTTCCTCAAATCTGAAGATAGCAGCACAACAGAAGAAGGCCCTGTAAATGGCCAAATGTTAAAACATTATCATGATCCCTTTTGTTGAAAATCTCCCATCAAGATGATGTCTGTACATAAATGTTTGTATATAACAACATTTTATTTCATTTTGTATATAAAAAGTCCAAGCAATAGAGCACATAGAAGAAAGCAGGTGATGCTACACAGGTCACAGACATTTCAGTTGAGGGAAGGTGCTCTACTTATTCCCACAGTTTCAATTATCAGACAGTCAGCACTGGAAATTTTCAATTTACAGTAACAATAGAAGATCCAGGCAGTCTAACCTGCTATTCTTGACTTTTCACAAGGAAAAGCCATCCCCAAGTCGAGCCATTGTTAGCCTCTTGCTGCAGCAAGTTACTCATATTTCATGATTGAAATTTTTACATGCCAAATATGTCATTGTTTGCATGCTGCAATGTTCCATATTTGCTACAGATGCCAGAAAAGGAGGCCAGGATAATGTGCCAGTTCAAGTGCCACTGTTGTGTTCCAATTTTGATACACTAGTCCACTTTTGAAGAATTTTCAGTTAAAGGGAGGTCCAAACAGTTTAATCTTGGTCTCCCCAGGTTACAATTTCTTGTTTTAGAATATAGAGGATGAATATCTGTCCAAATAGCTTAATCTTGGCAGATTCTTAGATAGGTAGAGAATCAAAGGAGCCCAACTGCTTAATCTAGGCCTTTGGAAGAAATAAGTGTAGATGTAGGTAGGAAGACAGAAAAAGAAAAAGTTGAAAAAGCTGGGTCTGCAAGTCCAAATGCACCCAAACCAAGAAGAAGAAAAAATGCTAGGAAGGTAGGCTGGGTAGGTAATTTTGAGGTTGCAGAATGTTTATTTGAGATCAATTCCACATTTTCAAGTGTTATATTTATCCAGATCACAGTTATCAGGCAGTTCCCATTTGAAGGACTTCAAGCGAGGCATGTCTAACTCTCCCTTATTCTTATTTCCCAAATCATTCACTAACATCCCCTTAAGGACCCTGGGATCTACCCAAGAGTCTATCCTCACTCCACTCTTCTTCAAACCAAGTTGACATATGAGTTGGCTTAGTGAAAAGGAGCCAAATTTCTTATGTAAAAGTCATTTCTCCATAGTCCATTCACTTCCTATGTCTAAGTTTCAGTTCACAAACTTAGCCCCTCCCCTACACTTCACCTCGCAAGTTCATATTAACTTCTAATTCTATTTATTAGCTCCCTAAATCATTTCCCTATCCCTTATTATGCAAAGAGCTATATAAAAGCCCAAAAATATTAAATAGTCCCCCCATGGCAACTGCAGCCAAATGAATAAAATTCGGGAAATGTTAGATTCATCTGGGATCTAGTATTAGCCTTCCGTGTCACTGCTTTCGGGATTTATTTAACATTTGGTTAAATAAATAACCCTGATAAACCCTTTCTCCACACACCAAACCATACCACACCCCGCTCACATTGTATTTTGGATTTTATTGATGTTTGATTAATAAAATAACCACAGTCCCCCGCCAAAGCACACCAATTTCTAAAGTTTAAAACCCACCCGAAGCCGCAAATAATTAATGTTTATCGTGCGTGCAATTTTATTAAAACCCGTGCATCTTCTCCTCCTGTCCACCGTCAGATCGCCTCTCTCGGATCCGATGGCCCTAATGCATATCGGGCGCCCTTACGTAACGGTGTGATAGCACCCAATGGACGACGGTTTCCCTGTTGTACACTGGGACAACTATCAATTGTTCATTGCATCAGGCCGCCCCTGACATATGCCTCTCCCATTCCAAAGGTGTTCATATGCAAACCAAAAACTGCTCTCCCCTTACGTGACATGAGCGCCACGTCACTTGCTAAGTTGCTGCCATCTCACCCCTTCCTGCCTGCGACAACCTGCCACCGTACTGCCACGACATCACCCGCCGTACTGCCACATCACCCTACTAATGTCATCATGCTAATGTCATCACTGTACAAGAGGACCCCACTATTGATGTCATGCTGACGTCATCCGTCGTACTGCTGATGTCATGCTGATGTCTGCAGCTAAAAAAAAACGCGCAAGTGCAAAATTGAGGCTTCGGAGGTCCAAAATTAAATTCTGAGGTGGTTTTCGATGCGCAATTAGCACTTAACGCTAATCATGCATCGCTACAGGAAATGGGCCATATTGGAGAATCTTTGGGGAATCTTTTGATTGCTCATCCATTTTTGCACCGAAAAAGGCATAAAATGCCCGATTTTGCAATTTTTAGCGTATCAGAAGAAAGAGGAAGACCCGGTTCAGACATCAAAGAGTATCAGAGCAAATGTGAAGCCAAAATCCATATCAGAGAGTATCAGTGTTGCGACGAAGTGTATCAGTGAAGATCTTCTCAGGGCTCGAGGCGAATAAAACATTAAAAGAAAACATTGAAAGTCAAGAAGCAGTTAAGGAACCATTCAAAGCTCATCATCACAAATGACTGCGCATTAAAAGTCACATAAGATCAGTGGACCAAAACTCAAAGCACAGTTATTGCAGAACCACTGCACCAGGTCACCAAAGACACCATATTAATTCATTTTGATCCAGCTGTCTCTGGCGCAGCCCAAAGGATATTTACTTACATTTAATTCCAGCACAAGTTTAGATTTAAAAGCTTTCCCGCAGACCTGTTTAGGTCATCTATAATAAATACTTTTGGATATTTTACTTATAAAGACAACCCTGAACAATGTAATGGGGGTTGGTTTTTGTTGGTTAGATGTTTTTCTTGAGTAGAGACTCACACTGTATATTTGATAATTTCTATAATCAAAGACTGCTTAAGAGCTCAGAGAACGAATTGTGTACTGTGTTTAATGGTTGAAGAGTGACTGTGGAATTCTTGTGCTGATACATGACTCAATAAGTGCTTCTTACCTCTATTTTTCCATTCATATATCATTATCTAAGCAATAGAAAGAAAGAACCCTAGAACTTGTTTAATTGCACTCTATGCTCAATTTTTCCTGTTTCTTTATGTTTTTCGTTTGTTTTAGGCATAAATATGAATTCCATCTGGCTCGTATTTGCCCTAATTCACCATGTATGAGAATTATCCAGGGATTTTTAACTGCCCCTAGATAGAGCTCATTTTCCTTCCTTCTGTTAAGCTGATTGAGATATTCTTAATTGCGTCTCATTCCTTACATTTCACTCCATCTCTTTAGCTTGAAGGTTGTTTCATGTGCAGCTACCTTGCTCCATATTCCTCTTGTGATCAAGAAAGCCTACCTGCGGTCCTACTCCTTGACTCCATGCCCAATGGTTTGAAACTTATCACTCTATGCATGCCTCTTTGCTTGAATGAATCTTCCTTCCATTCAAACACCATCCAAACCTAAACAAAACCCATTGAACCCAATAGCTAGCCTAAAATCACCATCAACAAAGCTAAATCATCAACAGAGAGCCCTCTCTGATTACAGGTGGGCTAGAACCTGTAATCCAAAGATTGGTTTGTGGTTACCTCGGCCGTATCCCTTCAGGAGCTTAGGGACAACCTGAGTGTTAACAGGAGTCTAGTAATTGTTTGTTGAACTGTCCTAGGTTGAGTATCAAACTTGGAAATTCTATTGGATAGATTTCCAAGAAGAGAAGTTATTTCATCTATTTTAGAATCCTTAGTTTTAGTCTTAGAAGAACTATAGGAACCAAAGGCTTATTGAATATATTTGGATTTTCTTTGAACCTTTTCCTCTTTAGATTTCAAGGAAGTTGAAGCAGACCTATTTGCTTCCACCTCTATAGCATTTGTTTGGATATATTCAAGATTTCTTGAAGTTCTCTCTCTTATCATTACAGAAAAATCATCGTCAAAGGCTTTAGAAAAAGTTTATTGAACCTTTTGATAAAATTTGATACAGGTTCACCAAAATTTATTTTAAGTTCTTTGAACTCAGTCAGAAAGTAAAGAGGAGCTTTCATTACACCCCATTGATTTTTAAATATGTTTGTAAGTTGTTCCCAATTTCTAATGGAATTTACAGGTAATTGCCTAAACCAAATTCTTCCATTTCCTTCAAGTGACTGTACAAACAATCTCATGTAAACATTTTTTTGTTCAATATTCATGTTGTCTGCAAATTCTAGAAAATCTTGAAGATGGTCTTCAGCTGCGGGACCAATTTCTCCATTATACCTGGGAAGGTATTTCAAGTATCCAGCTGGGAATGCATCAAGGTTAGTAGGTAAGACAAAAGCTGCATATCTAGCCTATACAACAGGTTGGAATTCCATAGTAGAAGGTGGTGTATGAGGTGCTTGTGTGGATGAAAAAGAATAAGATGGAAAAGAAGAAGCTGAAGAAGAGGAAGAAGAAGGTGATTGAGGGGGTGTGTAACTATGTGGAGGTGAAGAAGGAGGGGATCTCCTAAATAACTTTAAAGGAGTCTTAAGAACTAGCTTTGGGACCTGTGAATCAATATCATCTTTTGTGTCAAAGAGTGGATTTGCATATACAGAGATGGTCTCTTCAAGTTGTTCATAAGTGTAAGGAAATGAATAAGTGGTAAGGGATATGAAATCTATGGGTTTGTATTCAAGTAAATGAATGTTAAAGTCAGACTCAGTTTTAGGTGATCCTAGTGGTACTGGGAGTTCTGGATGCTTTTCAAAAGAATGAATGAGGAAAGCTAAATCTAAATCAACTGCCCTATCTAATAGTTCAGAATCACTAAGAGGTATTTGTGTCAGATCAAGATTAGGTGGAATATTACTAAAAGGATCAAATGATGCTAACTCTTCAGACTACAAGGCTGAAGGGGAAGAAGAAGATGGTTGATATCTCCTTTTAGAACTGGCTCTTGTGAGAAATTTTTCAGGATCTAACAAAGGATTAACTAAGTAAGATTCTAAATGAGATTTCGGGTGCTTAAAAGGTGCTAGATAGGGCTAGTGGAGTCGCCAGGTGAAGGATTTTAACCTTTATAGACCTTTAATCACCTTAAAGGAATAGAATGAATATCATTTCCCCAAGAGAAATTAATGGAATTGAAATCCCCAATAACGACACCAGACTGATGTTCTACCTCTGAGTTGATAATGGTCAGCTATTAAGGCGAAGCATCTAAGATAATTGTTTTGGGGTTTTGTTTTAATTTTAAAGACCAATGAATGAAACATATGCAACACTATAATGCCTAACCTTATGAATAATATTAATACCAGAATAGAGGGCTACTATGAATCTTTACACAATGAAATAGCTCCAATAGTGGTGAGCAAAAAAAAAAAATAATATGATTATCACAGTTTTCAGACATAAAATAAAATAATCATAAGTATGAAATCATTTGTCTCATGTTTAGAAGGTTTAAGTGAATATTCTTATTCGTACAACAAGATGCTGATGATTTATTGATTCAGAGGCAATTAATTAAATAGATAGGCCATTATTCCATTCTCTTTATAGATTATCACTTCAGAAGCTTATAGGAATAGATTGAAACACAATTATTCCTACCTAGTTATCTCTGTAAGAAATAAGAATATGAAGAAAACCATAATGAGTGTTACTGGAAAATCTTACAGGAAATAGAAAATTTGTAAAACTGAATTCAAAATCTTTTCTTTCTATTAAGGGTCCAGAAAAGTGAAGTACATCAAATGTTTACAATTGCTTCTTCATGGGTGCCACCCTTCTCCAATGATGCCACTCTTCTTCAATGGTCAAACTGGTTCAATGGTTAACCCATAGTAACTCATAAGGAGAGTTACTTATACAATAGTAGAACTAAGAAAATATCCTAAACTATTTTTACAAAAATAGATTTATTCAAGGAAAAATAAGTATCTTCATGCAAGAAGATAGAGACAACTGTTGAATTGTTGCTTATTGTCCCTATTATTTAGTTTCTATTGGATTTGGACTTTGATCTTTTGCCCTTTAATATGGTTGGCTATTTGTTCTTCATGCTGGATGTCATATTCACTTATGACCTTTCATATGATACACTTTCATCTGATTCCTCTGTTTTAACATTTACCCTGTATTTAAACTATCTGTTTTAACATTTATTGTGTAAATTGTCTTTTTAACATTTACCGTGTAAATGGTCTTCTGCTCTATTATAATTGTATTTTTATTCTAAATAAAGTCCTTTGAATCGATTTTCTTTTGAATCTTAGCGTAAAGAATTTTTTAACTAGTTTCAACATGTTTATCCAAACTTCTGGGCTTCTTCTAATTACCTGCAAAATACAACAATTGTTAAAAAAAACATAGGCTGAGAGGGAGGTGATAAATGGATTTAGGGAACAAGAAAGGATATGGATGGAGTCCTGGAAGTGTTTAGATGGTAATCAGAGGTCAAAATATGTTTCAAAAGCTCAGGCTGGCGTAGGAAGGGTTATATGGGTTTTACTGTGTAAACGGGCAAAAAGAGTGAAAGTGAGGGTTTTGATGTTTAAACATAAAACTTTTAAAATTTGGCACGGAAGGGTTAAGTGAATAGTGGATCATTTTACCATTTATGGGGAGTGGTTTCAGAGGATCATCACACCACTTTTGGCTATGAGACTATTTTTCTCAGAGGGCATGCAAATTAATGTGGAGTAGCCACGTAATCGCAAGGGGCCCGAGCAAAACCACAAATCTTGTTAGCTCTTGAGCAGGTAAATCTAGGAGATTGGGAGAGTGCAATATTTCTGTGAGTCATTTGATCTGGGAGAAAATTATCTGATGACTATCGCATGGTGGATTTGCACAGAGGACAATCAGCAGAGATTAGCAGGGCCCAGGCGTTAATTACAAAGGATTTGTAATTATTTTACTATATAAGCAAGGTTTAAGCATATTGCGATGGGTTTAATAAAATGGGACCAAGGAATAAATACACTAGGGATATAGATTAAATAGGTACTAGGGAAGGTTTATTAACCATACCCAGGGTTAAATGCGGGGTTTTTCTAACCACACCATAGGGTTGGGTTAAACGGGTTTTGTCAGGAAAATGGTGATTTGCGCAATCAACTTTATAAAGTGAGGGTTAAAGAAAACATAGGCTAAAAGGCGTTTTATGGGTTTTGAGGCAAAATATGGTATGATAGAGTTAAAGTTAAATAAAGCGGAGGGGGGAATAAAAGTTAAGATAAGGGGTTTTTATGGGTTTTTACAGAAATTACAAAGGGAGAGTGATTTTTCAAGGGGAAAGGGTTTCACACTAGGGAAAAGGTGTTTTGAGGTAGAAGAATGAGTTTCGAGGGTAAATTTCTTAGGAAAAATGTGTGAAACCAAGAGAAAGGGTGAAAATGAAGGGAAAAGGGTATTTTAACAAGAAATGAGGGAAAATGAGGAAATTAGTGAGTATGTAGTGGAGGGTGAAATGAAATAAGGGGAAGTTAACCAAATTAAGTTGTGAACATCTTTTCACCATCATAACTGCTCCTGCACACTACGACACATGATTAAGCATGATAAATGTGCTTATGCCTCAATCAACTTTGTACTTCTGCAACCTTTCTTCTACCTACCCTTTACTTTCCCTAACCTTTTTTCTTCACTTATTTGGGTTCATTTAAACTAGCAGGTCCTTTATTTCCTTTTTCTTTTGAAAATCAAACTATCTAATTCTAACCTTATAACATCCAAGGGCTCAAATTAAACTAATGAGGTCCTTATTATTCTCTACCTAACTACTGATCTTGCAAGATTAAATAGTTTGGCTAGATCTTTATTCTCTAATTATAGATATGAAATTTAAAGAATGAGCTAGTCAAGATTAAACTATTTGATTGTCATTTGTTACGGCATTTATGACAAGCTTCACATAATGATTATTTTGCATAATAAAGTAAAAAGTAGTGGCACTTGGACTTGCACAGTTTTAGAGTTTATTGCTTTTTTCTTTTCTCTCTACCCTAACATTTTATTTTTGCCTTCATTTTTTAGGGCATCTATTCTAACATTTTCTTTGATATGGACATATTTCTCAAAATATTTCCTAACATTTTTATTCAATATTCTCTTTTTCCATATCCTAACTTAACATTATTTGAAAAATATTTTCATTTTTTGACTAATTGATTCTAACTTAACAAAACCAAAAAACTGCTACAACAAGAACCCCATCTTGAAGGTTAATGAAACAGTTTTGTTGATCCTATCGTAGAAATGTGCAGTATGTTTCCCCTTTGTTTACCACTTCATGTATGTTTTTCTTCCTATGAAATAGTGTAATGAAGCTTCCAGTTTCACTCTCATTCATGGTTGTATATTTGCTACTAAGTAGTAACAGTACTTGTGTTAACTACAAATTTACTTATGTACCTGTAACGCATACACACTTAATGTTATTAGTGAAAAATTTATTCATGATGCATAGAGATTGAGGCGTTAATTAGCGCTCCACTATTTCTACCATTTAACCTCCTCATTCTTCCATACTTTTGTTGGAACTTGTTGCTTAGGATTTTGTGTCATATCGAACCCTCTGTGTAAAATTCCCTCCTTTCTTTCCTCCTCTTCATTTTTAGTACAATGTTGATATTAATATGACTATTGTTGTGTGTCGACCACCGAAACCAAGACATTCCTCTTTGATTTTACCTTGATGAAGTACTATTTAATTAATCCCCTAAATTATGCCTTTTCCAATTACGTAACATATGAAGTGCAACATACATCCCTTAGATCATCTTCAAGATAAATCCTCTTTGAAGAAGTCTTAGGCACTAGTTTGCAATCAACATAGAGGTTTTATCTAGGAGGCTTCTATATCTCGCAAAGCACTTGTGTGGAATGTGATAGGAAAAGCTACAACACTATGAAGATATAACTAGTCCATACCCAACAACATACTGTATGATCCCAATGAAAGCACATTCAAATGTGTTAATGTAGTCATACCATTCAATTCAAATTTACAATCTCTTACTGAGTGACAAACTCTTTTCTTAGTACTTGTAGCCAACATCACTAACCAAGACTCTACATGCACTTATTTATTCAAACCACACTTATCCACCAGGTCATGATTAACATACCTAGAATTAGATCCAAGGTTAACCAAAATAGAAGAAACTTGTTCACAGAATTTACCATCCATCTCAATAATAGATGCTTGGTGCTTTACCTTCCTACTATCCAATGCTACATAAATCCAAGGAATACTCTATCCAACATCCCTCACTAATTGTGCCACTTGAGTGTTGTAGATCTACAGTATACCACCCTAACGTTGTGGAAAATATCTTCCTGCGATTCTCTCTCCAATGTTCAAACACTGCAATGGATTCCTACCATCACCCTTTTTCTTCTCCTTAGACTGAAGTCCCTTTCCTCTATCAGATGGTTTGAACTTCTTAGGTGGTGTTGCATTCTCTTTGTTACCTATGCCTTGATGTCTTGTTCACTTCATATCCCATTTTTCTTTATTCTTCTCATTACCTTTCCAATCCTACTTAGTTCCATATATGCACCTTGATTACTCATAATAATGCTTTAGCTTCCTGATGGCTTCCTCTAATGATCTAGGCTCATCAAACTCAATCCCATCCTTGAATGCTACCAAAAACCCCATGAAAAATCTCATAATCTTCTATTTCACTTCCTTAAGATTATGCACATAACTCAATAACTCCAGGAATGTTATTGTGTACTCGTTATTGGTCATAGATCCCATATTTATCTCATTGACTTATTTTTCCCTATCATCATAGTATCTCTCTAATAGATAATTCTTCCTAAATAGTCTCTTGAACTCACTCCAAGTTAACTCCTCTTCATGAATATCTACGACATTCTTCATGTCTTCCCACCAAATTTATTATTTATATTTAAGACCGAATGTAGCCATTTTGGCTTTCATGTTGTCTCAATAATTATTCAATCTGAATAACTTATTCATCCCAATAAACCATGCTTCGGCATACTGTGACCTCTTCATCGCTCCATCAAATGTAGGTGAATTTTATTTCTTGAACTCATCCAGAAATTATCCCCTCACACACTTCCAATAAGGATGATAATGATGATGACCATGATACCTATTTGAACCAGAACTAGAATGAAGTTGATGTCCACTTCCTCGCTTATTAGGTGTATCTAGGAATATGTCATCTCTTACTTTCTCATCTCTATCTGACTTGTTCCCTCTATGTGACCTACTACCATATGCTCTATTAGTCATATCATCTTGTTCATGACTTATTCTAAGCATTCCCTGTGTATGCAAGTTTGACAATCTCTAATGGATAACAACATTAACTTCTTATTGTTTCTCCTATGCCCTAGAAAGTATCTTTGGTGATTAAATGACTCATTCATTATCTTCTTTGCAACTTCTTGTTTCTATCCTCAAAATTCTCAAAGTGTCTACTATGTCAGGAGAGTAATCACCATCATGCTGCTCATCTGGTCTATAGGGATAATCTCGTGAACTGTATTCTACCTTCCTACTAGTCATATTTGTTCTTCTCTTCCTGTAAGGTATATCATGTCAGTTACACCAAATCATAAACAAACAAATGTACTTTAGTGTAGTTCAAGCCAGGATATCTCATTTACAAGGTCAACCATATTAACAAAATATATGCATAAGCATAATAATACTAGTATGTAAATATCATCTCAATCATTATCCCAGTTACCATGAATGATGCCACAACTACAATGCTGGGTTGGTACCATGCATGGATAGCAAACATATGCATGACAAAAATACATAAAGAATAAATACAAAAACTAACATGAATTCATGTAAAACAAATCCCAACAACAACACCATAAAATTTCACATGACCATGCAACAATAATAATGGCCCTTACCATGCATACATAACCAACACATAGACCATAGGCATTATGAACAGATATGCAACTGACATGTACACATGAAAACACATTCATCTAAGTAGAAATAAAACCCAATGTCACCAAAGGAGAATGAAACCATGCTCTAATACAATTATTTAACACCCTCATCCCACATTTACCCAAGCTAACCAGTCCACTGGGTTAAACATATGATGAAGAGTTACTATGATATGATTCAATTTCCCATGTGAAGTTAAGGAAGTGTAACCGACATGATAATACCAATCTGACCTTCCTCAAGAGCTACATGACGCTCCGGAGACAAACAACCCTTCCAAGTGCCTAACCCTTGAGAAAACTTGATGTTTTGTTGATATTTACCCTGTGTCACTCCCATGACAAGGCATTAATGTGATTGAGACCCTCTGGTCACTCTCATAGCAGAGCATCCATGCAACTATGGCCTTTTTTAGCCAGTTCTATGATATACACCTTGAATTCTAAGCCACTTTTGAGGGATAGGACTTAGGCCTCTACCCAAAACTTCATGAATCTTTCAAAAATGATGAATAATATTGAAACAATGATAATAATGAAAAGAACTGAGCAAGGACTTGACAAAACCCCTACCATCCATGACAAACATTTTGTGAAACAAACCATGAGCATGTAATCTACAGGTCATAACAACATATTTGATTATGAGGATCTCATACTTATATAAGAATTGTTAAGGAAGATTGATTTCTCCTACCAATAGTTGCATTCTTGTCTATTAGCTCATTCATTCATTATCATTTCATCTACTAACCAAAAAATGATGAGACCTATATATCAAGACTTTCATAAAACATGCTTATATCCATCAATTAACTAAAGAGATATCAATGATGAAAAAACCTTTAAAGCCACATAATGATGAGCACATTTACTCATAACATACCAAAGGAAAAGAATCTCTTATTAACATATACAAATCCAACCAAGTCAGGGACTTCCATGTACCAGTCGACCATAGATTGGGCTGAACCAAATCTCTCTTTCATCCAATCACCCCTATGGCATATTCTAAGCATGAATGTGGGATCTCATGGAATAAAAGAAAAAAATAAAATCAAGGATTCCATAGGCTAAACCTCCTCAACCCTCAACTAGTGATTCCACCTCATGGTCATACATCACTAACTATCACCACATTGATCTCTTCTGAATCTTTCTGGGGCTCTATAGAATTTGTTCCAACCATGGATTACAGGACTAGTAGCTCAAGCCACAACTACTACTAGAATTCAAAGCATTGTCTAACCATGGCTTTGAGGATTAGTAACTCAACCCAATAAGGGCTCTAAAGCATTTATCCAACCAAGGCTTTCAAGACAAATAACACAACCAAGTTATTACATGGTTTCCAGATTATTTTTCCAACCAAGGCTTTAGGAAATAATAACTCAACCAACAACCATAAGGAACATGAGCAGCAACCAAAAAACGAATGTAAAACCAACAATGCCATGGTTATCTAGGAAATGGAAAGGCCATGAAAAACCACTCTCAATCTAGGAAACCCTCCATGCCAATGACAAATCATAACTAGGAAACAACATGCATGCCAAAAATAGAAAGGAATTCATACATGCAACTCAGTACTTGCAAGAAAAAAATGCTATAACTATTGACCCTGTTGTCCTCTTACAATTTCCTTCTCTTCCTTTACCTTCTTGCCTCAAATCCCAAGTATGCCACACTCCTCAAAAATTGCTCCAAGAAAAATATTTGTTCAAGAGCATGAGAGAGATAGAGAATAGAATACGTGATTGAAAAACCAAATTGATGAAAGGTGTCTACTTGAGGCCTCTATTTCCTTCATTTTCCAATATTTTTCTTCATTTCCCTCCTCACATGCAACTTGTGACCTTTCACCTTCCTTTCCTCCTATTTTCCATTATTTTCATAAATAAAATGCCAGTTAATACCTCATGCCTCTCCAAGGCCTTTTCCATTTCCTTTTCCAATTTCCATAACCATTAATTAATCAAAATTGAACCCCATCACTATGTTTTTTTTGCAACAATTGGCTTGGAATATGTGTCCCATGACTGTAGTTATTATTTTGCATTTATTAACTTTATTACATGAATTTTTGACTGGTGTTGTTACAGTTATAAACCCAAGGTATTAACATTAAACCCTATAATTAATATTGTAAACCCAATGGATTTTAAACCCTAATATTAATATTGTTACGAAACCATCTCACAGAAAGATAGAAAAGATATATCAACGCCTTAGAATTAAGCCTCTCCGATGGGGAAAACTCCTTTACATTACACAAATGAATGATTCCTTGATGATTCAAGTGACAAAACCTCATTTATATATATATAGGAGTCTAAGGAGTCACAATATAACCCAGCCGACCTAACAATAATAGTATAAAGGCACAAAAATAACAACAGAGGGATTCTATGGGGCACAGTAATAACAATATGGGGACAATAGGGGCATGACAATATTAATAAGGGATACAACTACAATAGTAATGGGGTAATCACTAGTATTGTAGGGACCTAACATGCCCCTCTCCTTCAAAAAAGTGTTGTCCTCAACGCTTGAGTAGTTCTGGATGCTTCTGTATAAAATTCTCATCCTCCCATGTGGAATATTTAGTGGATAGGTTCTTCCACTTGATGAGATACTCCGAAATTGATTGATTTCATAGCTATCAAGTTCTTGTTTTTGTGACTGCTTCCAGTTCCAATATAATTTTCCCTTCCTCGTCAAGTTCTGGCAATATTGTTTGAGTTGGGAGCTTGTCGCCTATAACCTTCTTTAAACATGAAACATGGAAAACTGCATGCATCAGAGAAGCTGCAGGAAACTCCAATTTGTATTCCATAGTACCAATCTTTTGCAACACCTTGTACGAACCATAATGCTTTGGTGATAATTTATTATCCTTATTCGCTTGCTTGAGGGACATTTGCTTACATGGTTGTAGCCATAGGAATAACCAATCACCTACATCAGAACTTCTTTCACTGGGATGTTGATCTGCCTATTGTTTCATTCTATTCTGCGCCAACACGAGGTTATCCTTTAAGAGTTGGAGGACTTGTTGTTGATGCTTGATGTGATGTTCGATTGCTTGAACCTTACAATTTTCTGTTACATATGATGTGATGGATGGTCACTAATATCCATAAAGTTCCATAAATGGGGTCATTTTTGTTGTTGTATGGAAGGAAGAGTTATACCACCATTCAGCCAGAGGCAACCATTTGACCAATTGTGTCTGTTTATCAGATACAAAGCAACGAAGACATCCTTCCAAACATTTTTTTACTATCTCAGTTTGCACATTAGATTGAGGATGATAAGATGAGCTATGAGCTAACTGAGCACTGAGACAAGAAAATAATTTTGTCCAAAAGTTTCCAATGAAAATGGGGTCTCTGTCACTTACAATAATCTTTGGAATTCCATGTAACTTTTGAATTGTTTCCATAAATGTAGTAGAAACTTTACTGGATTTAAATGGATGTGATAATGCACAAAAGTGTGCATACTAAGTAAATCTATCAAATACCACCATGATGACACTCTTTCCCTCATACTTTGGTAAAATTGTGATAAAATCCATTGAAACCTCCTCCCAACATTGGCTTGGAATGAATAAAGGTTGTAATAGACCCGAGGTCTTAATTGTTTCAAATTTATTTTGTTGGCAAACCAAACATTCTGCCACAAACTTCTAAATATTTGATTTAACGCCATCCCAAAAATATTCCTTCTTAACCCTGTGGTAAGCTTTTAAAAATCCTGAGTGCCCTCCTAAGGGAGAATTGTGCAATTCCATAAGAATCTTTTGTTTGAGTTGGGAATTCTCACAAAGGTATAAGCGATCTTTGTACCATAACGAATCATTTTGCCAGCTAAATGTATCAGATGTACTGGAATTTTGTTGTAACTTTCAAATAAGTGCCCACACTTCTTCATCATTCTTCCATTCATCCCTTACTTCATTTATCCAATCTGGTTGGATAATAGAAATGGTGCACAACAATGCTTCCACATCCTCATCCTTTCTTGAGAGTGCATCTGCCACCAGATTTTTCTTCCCTTTTTGTAGATGATTTCAAATTCATAACCCAACATCTTTGTGACCTACTTTTGTTCCTCTTCATAGGATAATCTTTGTTCTAAAAAGTATTTAAGGCTATCATGATCCATTTTTACCTTGAAGTGTCTTCCCATTAGGTAGGGTAACCATTTCTTAAGTGCATGTAGTATGCCAACATTTCCTTCTCATAAATAGCTTTGTGTAAGAACTTTCCCTTGATTGGATGACTTTCAAAAGAAATGGGTTCTTCAACTTGCATTAAAACAACACCAATTCCATTTCCTAAAGCTCACATTCCACAATAAAGGTTTTTGTAAGGTCTGGTGTAGCTAAGACCAGTGCCTGGCACATTGCCTCTTTAAGATGTTCGAAGGCCTTTGTTTCTTCTAGAGTCCATCAAAATGCATCTTTATTCGATAATGTTGTTAGAGGTACTGCTATTCTCTCATAATTCTTAAAAAACATGTGATAATACCCTATCAACCCGAGAAATCCTCGCAGATTCCTTATGGATGTGGGGATTTTCCATTCCTTAATGGCTTTAATTTTGCTACGGTCTACCTTAACTCCTTCATGAGATATAATATGACCCAGATATTCCACCTCTTGTACTCCAAAGAAACATTTGGATCTTTTTGCATATAATTGCTTCTCCTCCAATAATTGTAGCACCTTGTCAACATGTTCAACATGATCCTTCCAAGACTTGTTGTAGATTAGTATATCATAAAAAATTACTAACACACATTTTCTAAGGAAGGGTTTGAAAATGGAATTCATCAAACCTTGAAATGTAGAAGCTGCATTGGTAAGGCCAAAAGGCATGACAAAAAATTCATAATGACCCTCATGAGTTCTAAATATTGTTTTCGGAATGTCTTTGTCCAGTCAATTTAATGTCTTAAATTGCTCTACATAAATTATCAATCCGGGTATCGTAAACTGATGAAGTGTGGTGCACTATATGTGCTTAGTTAACCTTTCTCTTACTTCGTTGTTTTATAGTTTATGTTGTTTTTGGGGTTTTGTTCTTGAACCAAACAATGAGCTAATGACTATGAGACCCAGTATCCTTGCTGCTTTAGTAGAAGGACAAGATGATTCTATCATGTCATTAGTTTAATCAAAATAAAATGCAATAACCAAACAATGAGCTAGTGACTATGAGACCCAGTATCCTTGCTGCTTCAGCAAAAGGACAAGATGATTCTATAATGTCATTAGTCATTAAAACGCTATATGCATCACTAATCTACAATCAACTTGAAAGCAATTTATGTAAAGCTAATATACATAAGCATAACAAAATTAAATGAAAAATTAAATGACAACTATACAAGGCAGGGGCCCTCTGCCACCTATGAAATCAAAGCAAAATTGAACACACTTGCATGAATTAAAATTGCATGAATGAAAAATCTAATCTATCAAACTTGAAAGTAATTAAATCAAATCAAAGCAATATTTACAAAATGAAATCTATTCTACCTTACATTCTACAAAGCAATATTTACAAAATGAAATCTACTCTACCTTACATTCTAATGTGCTCCATGACATCTACTTCACATCTCCTTCCATGTTGAGAACATCAAAGCTTTATTCCAATTCTTCAAAATTACAAA
Organism: Pinus taeda; assembly: GCA_000404065.3. Classification (NCBI taxonomy): domain Eukaryota; kingdom Viridiplantae; phylum Streptophyta; class Pinopsida; order Pinales; family Pinaceae; genus Pinus; species Pinus taeda. The sequence goes on along the minus strand of APFE030970836.1, from coordinate 531 downwards.
GTACAACAAAGTTCTCCAAAGCTTTCAAAAGCTATCAAGGAAGAACTACAATATTAAGAACTAGGGACTAAAAGACTAACTAATGAAGGAGAGAGATCTCCTATTTATACAAAAAGATGAGAGCCATCTCATTAATGATAATCCATGAATCTCTCCCTCTACCTGTAGAGTCCTAATCAAAATAGGAACTGATAAGACACATGTCTTTTTAGAGTTACAATACAATTAGGAGATGTGACACATATCCTCATGATCTCATGATTCTTTTCCACTCAAATTCGAATTTGGCCTTAGAGTGCCACATAAGGGTCTTCTAGAAGCCTCTTTTCAACCTACACATGTCAACAATCTCAACCCATTGGTTAGGTATAAGCTTATGCACATTATTTCCTAATTTTTAACCACAAATTCACTTAAAAGGCTTAGAATTAATAAAGATTGGAAAAAACATAAATGTGGCCCAATGATAATGAAAGTGGGATGAATGTGGTGACATAGTAGTGAAATGGAGGTGGTATAATGGACATAATA
>APFE030970834.1:3178-13394 GCA_000404065.3 Pinus taeda | reverse complement strand
GCATAGTTTCTACAATCAGTGGAAGTGAACATGCCTTGCAACTTCTACGCAATTTTTTGGAGTGAGGCCCTAGGTCAAAGCCCAGTCAAACTCTCCGATTGAGAAACTGCAGGCTTGATGGTTTCGCTTGTGGGTAGTGCAGATTGATATGGCTTGTTGAGAAACCTCTGCGTTGGTCTAGGTGATAGTCGATTGGGTTGACTCAGGATTGCGCAGTGTGTGAATGAGTTACTTTGTGGGTCATCAATTTAGAAGGTTGAAAGCATAGCAAGTACATAATCATCTCATATTTCATAAATTTCATTTGTCTTTGTTATTTAACTTAATACTTCTTGAGCTACGGAATTACAACGATTGTGTAGCTTATGAATGTTTTTGCGGCTAAGTATAAGGTTTGATAGGTTGCAAAGCCTCAGTCGAGAAACAGAGCACATGGGTAGTTGACAATTAGTTGGTACAATGATTTGTTCCTATTTTCAAAAAAGCTAGATTGATGAAGAAGGCACTCTATTAGTTCAGTCAAAGGATAAGTCAACCATCATGGAAGGTGAATCAAGCAAGCGAGATGCATATTTTCCACCTCATGATTTTTTTGTGTTGATAGAAAATCATGAGCAAGATTACAATATCTTATCTCTTAAGTTAATGATAGCAAATTTCAATTAGAATAGGCATAAATCTTGAAAAAGTTTATTATGTAAGGGTTTTATACATATGCCTCTTGGCATAGCTAAAAGGGAATTGAATTTTATTTGTCAACACTCTATTTTTATATATACAAAAACTTTGTTTTGATTTCATCTTGTTGTGTGATATCAATGTGTGGATAATTAACTTGTGAAATCTTGATAATGCTACTAATTCTCGTAGGAGATCCCCCTCGATATAGTAAGGTCTTCATTCATTAATAGTTAGTATTTCAGTTCATATTTCCTGTAGATTTTTGTCAATTCATTTTAGTAATTGAGTTTTGAATCTTAGATGAAAGTTTGAGATTGTTTACACTAATGATTTTATTGTTCAGATGAAGAGTGATTTCAAATGCACATGGATAGAGTATAATCTAACCTAGAATTATAAGGTTTACATTGTAATTATTTTCAATTAAAAAACTAATCCTTATTTAAGATTAAAACATATTCATTTGTAAGTGTGATTTTACTGTAGAGAGTGATTTGATTCAAGTACAAGTGTGATTTTAAGAGAAAGAGTGATTTTATTTTAAAGAAAGTGTGAGTGTGATCATTATTCAAGAAACTAAAGTAGAATTGATTTCATAAGTTACATAGCTACAAAAAAACATGTGAATTTCGATAACTCAAATTAACTTAGTTATTGAATAAGTGACAAATACGTCTAGCACATACAATGCACATACATTTCATCAGTTTACTAGCCCTGGTTGATAGTTCATGTAAGTAATTTAACATCAATTAAATTACCAAACATTTTGGCTCTGTTTCTAAGGAAGTGTATATAGGAATCTTTTTATTTTTCTTTTCATTAAAAATTAAAAAAAAAAGTTATAAAAATTATATGCATAGGGAAAGAGATTCTATAGGTATAACTGTAGCTATAGTTAGAAGTTTGATTCCAACATCATCACTCACCCCACTACGACCTCATAGTGCTACACCATCTACCCCAACTCATTTTTCACTCATTGCAGGAAGACACAAACTTCATGAGGTATTTAGATCTGAAATCCAACCTATAGATTCACCAACTTCATCAATTGAAGCCATAATAGAAGAAGAGGATCCTACATCCCCAACATAAGGAGTAATTTTTCTATCTTCAACTAGACAACAACTTTCAGGACAAGAAATGGAAATCCCTAGTGAAGAGGAAGAAGAAGAAACCTATTTTAATATTCCATTGATAGAAGAACCAGAGGAGCTAAAAGAGGAACTAGAAAATCCAATTTTGAAACCTTATGTTAGTTCTGAGGAACATACAATGTCAAGATAAGGGGAAGGAGAAGCAGATAATGTGAACGGTGAACAACCTAGGATTGGAGGTGGAAGAGGAGGAAATAGAGGAGGAGGAAGAGGATGAAATAAAGGAGGTGGAAGAGGTGGAGATAGAGGAAGAGGAGGTAGAGGAGATCTAGAACCATTTGTATTTCCCATCCTCAATGAAGATACCATAGCTACAATGAAAAATATCTCACCCTCCATCCTTCCTAATTTTCATGGATTAAGGAATTAGAAACCTAAAATATTTCTATTTGAATTTGAAGTCTCGTGTAGATCCTATGACTACCTACATGATACTCAAAAGTTGAAATTGTTTCCATCCACTCTTAAGGATGCAACATTAAAATGGTTTATGGCCTTAGGAGTACATTCTATAAGAACATGGAAACAAATGAAAACTCCATTCTTAGAGAAATACAAGGATTACTATATGCCCCATAACCATAAAGATTAAGTCTTTAAAATGATTCAAAAAGAAGATGAAAAGCTTGAAGATTTCAATGAAAAATTTGCTTATAATGTTAAAAGGGCTAAAATGCATAATCTAGATGAAGAAACTTTGAAAGCTCTCTTACTAAAATCTATCATAGATGAGTAGATTGATTTTATGAATTCGATGGCTAAAGGAGATATTTCTCAATTATCATTTGGAGATATTTGTGAATTATGCATACACATTTCAAGAGGTAAAGCAAGAACTGGGAAAAATCCAACATATCATGTTATGTCTAGGATTAATAAATCTGCACCTGGGACAGTAAGTAAGGCTGAAATAGGAAATTTGTTTGACAACTTTAAAGCAAATGTTTTGGGGAGTCTTAGTGAGAAAATAGATACCCTTAAAGTACAAAACAATCAAAAGGACAAAAATGTTGCATTATCTATCTTTTGTCTCAAATGTAGAAAGAATCATGCCTTAAGAGAATGCCATATCAACTTAAAAAGTGTAGAAACTTGTTATATGTGTAGAAAATCATGATACAAAGGAATGTCCTTCAATAACAGGTCTTAAAGTTATCTATCAAGAGGAAGTAATGCCAAGTCATGTATAACCCCTATGTTTTATTGCTAAGAGACCATGGAAAAATCCACAATCAAATATGACTTAGGGTTTCAACACTCAAACATATACACAACCATCGCAAAGTAATTAGACCGCACCCATGTCATGGAAACCTTGGCCTCAAACTTGGGCACAAGGATGGAAAAATACTTATTCCAAGTATCCTAAATATCCTCAATTTCAACAACCTTATCATGTTTTTCCACCACAATATTTTCCTCAACTTGTTCAACCATCTCAACCTCAAAATTCAAATCCATAACTTTCATTACCATTTCTATAAAGACCAAATCAACTGTCTGCAAAGACACTTCCAAATCCAAAGAATAATAAAATTTCATAGCATGTTTACAATATGGAAGGACAAAATTTCCAAAATTACATGAGAACTCCATTTGATCTAAACAATGTTCAACTTAAACCTGGTAAAGTGTTGGAAAAGAAGTCATCATTTATTCTTATTCAATAACTTCTCTGAGGAAGAGACATCTCCTCATCAAGAGGAAAATTCTCAAAAACAAACCACCCCTACACATCCTGATGATGTTCTAATAAAATCAACTCCCATCATTTAACAACCTTCAATATCTGTTCAAACACCACCTTTTCCTAAAATATTGAAAATTGATAAAGGGGTAGAAAAACAGATTGTGTTGCCTGATTATGATATGATAGATGAGCTGAAGAATGTTTTCATAAAAATTCCTTTGTACAAGCTATCAAAGAAATACCAATATTTGCACAGACAATTAGGGAGTTAAGTATTAAAAAACTTGGAAGAAAAAGAAAATAAGTTAAAAGAATTCAGCTAGCCAGACAAATTGAAGACATCATGATGGGAAAAACAACTATTCAAAAATATCTTGGTTCAGGAAGTACCATTGTGAAAACACACATCAATGGTATTGAAAATTCAAACACATTGATTGATTTAGGAGCAGCCATAAACATCATGAGTAAACAAACTATGAATCAAATGAAACTTCATACTCTTCAATATACACCTACATTATTACAATTAGGAGATAGATATGTTATCAAACCTAATGGTGTGTTCGAAGATATATCTGTATCCTTATATTCTTGGGAATATCATGTTGACTTTATCATCTTGACATCCAAGAATAATTTAGGAGGACACCCATTGATTCTAGGAAGACCATGGTTAGCTACAACTAATGCTTTTATAAGTTGTAGATTCAGTGATATGGTTATCTCTTATGGATGTTGAACAAAGAAATTCGCATTATCTCCTCCTGCAAAAACAATAATAGAGGTAGAAAGTAAAGAATGGATAGATGATGATATTGATATATGGAAAATATTTTATACTTCACAAATAAATGAATAAGATCAGATTTTAAATCTAATGGAAAGTAATGAATCTTCTTCATATTGTGAATCTCGTCAAAGTTTTCATGAACAATGTAATATTGAAAATCTATCATTTCATCAAATGTATTTACATTCTACGAAAAAATTTGGAAATTCTTTAATAGAATTTTTTTCCAAGGAAAACTTTAAATATTAATGATAATCTGGAAGAATCTCAAAAGGAAGAATTGATCAAGATGTTACAAGAACATTCCTATACTTATGCATGGGAATACACTGATATGAAAGGAATTTACCCTAACACTTGCATACATCATATCTATATTGAAGAAAATTCCAAACCAATTCAACAACCAGAGAGAAGAATGAATCCAAATTTAAGGGAAATTGTTAAAGAGGAATTACATAAATTGTTAAGTGTGAATTTCATTTATCCAATATCAAATAGCTAGTGGGTTTCACCAATGGTAATTGTTCTAAAAAATAATGGAAAATGGAGATTGATTATAGGGAACTGAATAAATCTACTTTAAATATCATTTTCCACTTCCTTTTATAGATCAAGTTTTAGATACATTAGCAGGAAAAAAAATCATTCTTAGATGGTTTTTGTGGATATAACCAGATCCAAGTAGCTCCAAAAGATCAAGATAAAACCACTTTTACCTCTCCATGGGGAATCTATGCTTACAGAGTACTTCCTTTTGGGTTATGTAATACACCCGCAACACTCCAAAGGGCAGTTTTAGGCATTTTATCTCACCTAATTCATGATTGTGTAGATGTTTACATGGATGATTTTATTGTCTATGGAAATTCTTTTGAAGAAGCCCTTAAAAATTTGGAAAAAATTATCATTAGGTGTAAAGAAGCAAATCACTCATTAAGTCATGAAAAATGTTTTACGATGTTTACTGAGGAAATTATTTTAGGACGCCATATTTTAAGAAATGGAATTAGAGTGAATACATCTAAAGTAGAAGTTATTTCTAAATTATCAGTTCCATCCTGTCAAAGAGATGTTAGAATTTTTCTTGGTTTTACTGGTTATTATAGAACATTCATAGAAAACTTTACAAAAATATCCTCTCCACTTTTCAAATTTCTCACAAAATATTGTGAATTCATGTGAAATTCTAACTGCAAAATATCTTTTGAAACAATAAAGAAAAGATCTCTGAAGCACCATTTTAAGAGGAACAAATTGGAAACTACCTTCTACATTTCAACTGATGCCTGAGATACAAATTTAGGAGATGTATTATGACAAAAGGATTTAACTCCTATTGAAGCCCCGAAAATCAGGTCGACAACAAGGGGGATACCCGCCCAGTCCGGACCTTAGTTGGCAGATCCTTATCCGTTTGGTATAGTGGGTCCAACTAGGGATAATGGGACTAGTTTCCCAATCTAAGGGTGTGTGTGTGTGCAGAATCAGATGTTGCTGATCTAAAAGTTCCTATCTAAACTACTTTAATCTAACTCTATCCTATTGCAATCTAATGAAAACAGCACATCTAATATATGCTAACCCGAGATGTAATTCTTCTATTATGTGATCTAAAGAGATTTCAAATAATAACTGGTAATAAAGATCATTCAGCGATTATAAGAATGGAAATCAATTAAGATGAACCACTTTGCATAAAAAGTTAGGCAAAACAGTTGTGAATAGCATATCGCATAATAAGTTATTCACACATTAAACATAAATAAATGGCTCCACCGTACAAAAGTACCAAATGGTAACACAAACATTCATGTAATAACATATAAACAACTAAAAACGGTATATTGCTTTAAGAATATAAGAAGAAATGGTCAAGAGATAAAAGTACCATTTATGACTGGTCCTACTCATAAGCTTCAAGCAACAATGAGTTATCTCTCCTTGTTCTAATATCTACTAAGAGTACAGAAGTGCAACATCAGTAGCAGATACCAAATGCAAACATCAATAAATCTTGATCTATTCATTCATCAAAACCTCCTCTGAGGGTGCAAAAGTGCATGTTCTGAGGACAAGTTTTTGACAAATTTCTAGACCCTTCTCTAAATGCATGAGAAGGGTTTAAATACTGCTAACTAAATAACTTAATTACATAAATTTAGGATACGGTTTAAATGACCGCCCTTTTTCTAAGCAAACTTATTTCCAAAAAAATCGAATCTAATTCCTAAATATTTTTGCTTTTGCTCCTTAATGTTGCAAGCATTCAACATTTGCCTAGGAAGAGTCAGCTGGTTGCCTTCCGCTTTTGTTTGAGTTAAGAAAACAGAAATGGCAAGCACTGGCACCAATTTTTAGTAAACTAGAAGATATTTTTGGGAATCATCCTCTGGCTAGGTGAATTAACTGCGTATATACTTGGTAATGACCAAAATTTCCCTCAAATTGCTTCTGCCTTTGCTATCTTGATTTCCGGACTTGCGAATGACTAAGCAAGTTAGGGAACTTACTTTCTGAACAATTTTCTTAGCGCATCGAAAACTGCCTCCGTTCTTTGATCCGGGCCTTTCTGGTTTGTTTTTCGCCTTTAATGCCTTTTCCTTTACCGGGTATAAGCTTTAGGATTTTTTGTAAACATGTTTATTTTGTGAGCTTTTGACCCTGAGTGTTGAGTCAGCTATTGATGTCAGCATCTGTTTAGAAATGCTCTGGAATCTACGGTTCCGTTGCATGCAGTATCCGTTTATGAGGGCATCTCTTCTCTGTCTCCGAGCGTTGACGCTTTCCCTTTTTCTTTAGATGTTTCCTGTTTTTCATTCCTGCAGTTCACGCAAAGGAAAAGAGTAATGACAATAAATATTAACGTGAAAGCTCTAAGCTCTACGAATGTATAAAATAATGCCACCAATTTTGAACTGACTCTTCGACAAACACAAAATTGTCCTTCATTAACACTTTGGCGTACATTCATTAATTTTCTTTAAGGTGCGCATCCAATTTTTTGGTTTACTGACAGTGTTTCTTGAATGTTGAGCTGAGGAACATTTGCGATGGGCGATTTCTGCAACTTGCATTACGTTATCACATTATCGCATTTTGTCAATATTGTGATTTCACAGATCGCAGATTGTAGCATCGCAACATCGTAGCATCGCGTTTATCGCAAGATCACAGATCATGTTAAATCATTGTGTGTTGTTTATGCGATGTTGCGACATGCGATGTCGTATATCCGCCATCAGAGATTTCTTAAGATCTTCATTTATGGGAACTTCTTAATGTATGCGATGCGATGAATTTCGCGTCGCTTTTTCACAGTTTTTATTGTGCTCATAAAGAAATGTTCTACTCTATTCTCGTGATGCAATATATTTTTGAGTATAATACAAAAAAAAATTTAATTTTTTACTAAGGGTCCCCACTTGTTTTATGTTATTGCTAATACTAAAGAAGGAGGGGGGTTGTTGGTGACCACAACAATGGCGATTCACTTGGAAGAACCAGTTATCTCTGCTTTTCTTATTGAATCTTAACTTCCAAAACAGAAAAATTTTCATAAATCTAAATTTTGTTATGTACAGATGGAGTACATTATGCCTTATCCTATCAATGACATTTTGTTTCAACCTCTTTTTATTCTAATTTGTTTGCTTCCTCTTGCTTGTCCTTGTATTTACATCATCCATTACTTGGTCTTGTAAAGATAAAATATTTTCTCTGTGTGCCAGTTTTTTAAAATATGCTTGTTTGTCGTAGGTAGAGCCTCTGCTGCCAGCAGGTGTCCATAGCCTCGACAGGGTTACCTGTTACCCAGCAATGATCCTTTATCCTGCTTAAGGTGATCTACAACTTTCAAAGAAAAACCCACATTGACACTTTTTCTTTGATTTTCTTTTTTTTTCTTAAAGAACAATGTCTTGGTTTGGTAGCCAAATTATGACACATTCATTCACTTGATTTACATTCTTGCTTAACAAGCTGGCTCGTGATGAGACCCCTTGTCTTTTGATTTTAACAATCTTGAGTCATTGCCCTGTTTTGATGGACAGTATTGGGAAAGTCAACAAGTTATAATATTTGGGATCATGATAAGTCGGCTCGTGATGAGACCTCTTATTCTTTAAGATATAGTGTTTCTTGGATTGTTCCTCTGAATGTTGCGATTTTTCTTTAATCAGGGAGGAAGTCATTATTTTCCTTAAGAAAACTCTGGACGACAATAATAAAGTTTGAAAATAGCTGTTTTACAGAGAATCTTTATTTTGTTATTGATACCTTTCATTGTGCTGATATAAAACAATTTCTTTGCTAAAGGTTGCTTTTGTCAATTTTTTTTTTTGAAGTTGAAACTAGTATCATATCTAGGCTAAAGTTTTTAACTGTATCTGTCAATAATAAAGATCAGATTCTTGAAAATTTTTGCCATTTATACAAGCGGAAAGCTCAAAATCTTAAAGAGAATTGGTGTCTTTCCCGTGAATACCTATAGTAACCATTTACAACTGTTTTTATTTATAAAAAAGGAAAGAAAAACTATTCTACAAAATAGAAGAATAATCTTCTATGGAAAATATATTTTAAAGATTTGTCCACTAACAGGCAAATGATCCCTTCTACCTGCTAAATCTTGTAAGACAAACATTGATGGACCTATGACTTCAACAATCTGAAAAGGACCAAGCCACATCTTTTGAAATTCTGTATGTTTGCCTTTTTCTTCATGTGCCTTCTCCCATTTTAAAACTAAATCTCCCATTTGAAATTTTTTTTTGGTCATTATGCTTGAATCAAAAGAGGATTTTATTAGCGCTTGATGATGAGCATGGGTTTTCTTAGCTTTTTCTCGTTGTTCTTCTAATTTAATTATTTCCATTTGTCTTAGTTGTATGGACGAAGTAGGTACTTCATCAATGTATTGTATTAAAGACAAGGAGGGAATGACTAAGTGAGTTGGAAGAACCACTTCTTTCCCATAAACTAAATTAAAGGGAGAAGTGTCGATCGAAGCTTTTTTCATTATTCTATCTGCCCATAAAGCATTTACCAAAGCTTTATGCCAATTCTTTTGGTTCTGGTCAATTGTTCTTTTAATAACCCTGATTAGGTTTTTATTTGTCGACTCAGCTAACCCATTACCTTGCAGATAGTAATTGGCCGAATATTTTAGTTTGAACCCTCTTTTAAGTGCAAATTCAGTCATTGCATTTCCAAAAAAGTATGATGCATTATCAAACATTAAAGCCGATGGCAATCCAAACCTAGTGATTATAAATTGATCTATGAATTCAATAATATTTTCAGAATTGGTTGTCTTGAAAGGAGCTGCTTCTACCCATTTAGTAAAATAATCTGTTGTCGTGAGGATGTATCTATGCTGCTTAAAAGAGTGAGGAACGATCTCACCTATTATGTCCAAGCCCCACTAAGTGAACGGTTGCTCGATGTTTACCGACTGTAGTGGCAGGGACGGTTTCTTTTGTCTCCCAGCAGTAGTTTGGCAGACTTGACATTTCCTCACGTAACTGTGTGAGTCTTTGAACAGCGTAGGCTAGTAATATCCTGCATGTAAGATTTTATGTGCAGTAGCGTCTCTAGCATAGTGTCCGCCTGCTGGTCCGTTGTGGAGTTCCTGCAAAACTTTTTCAGCTTCAGTTTTTTCAAGACATCTAAGAAGAATAGAATCATAATTCTTTCTAAAAAGAATATAATTTATGAGCTGATATTATTTAGCTTTCAATCTCAGAGCTCTTTTCTTAGTGTGATCCAGGTGTGATGGAGCATACCCATTCTTAAGATAATAAATGATGTCATCATACAATGATTCTGCATCGTTTAGGCTTACCTCACACATTTGTACCTCTTCAGATGAAATTTCAGAAATTTGCGATG
>APFE030970828.1:0-14762 GCA_000404065.3 Pinus taeda | reverse complement strand
TTTACAATTCTAACCCCAATTCAGTATAACTTTGAATATATAATTTGTGGTTCTTATTTATTTTAGTTACAGTTATTGTTTTAATCAATCACAATTGTAGGTAAAAACTATGCATTTCCAATGAAATATGCATATAATACTCACTATAGTAATCTGGTAAGGTTAAGTTACCTTCCATAGCACTTTCTCCAACTTGAAAATTACATTCCAACATGTAAATGTACCAATCAAACATTAAGTTGAGAGAAACTTTTTTTTTCAATACATAGTCATATACAATGACGTGTCCTTCATGAGCTTAATGATTCCTCATGGGAACCTTTATGAATCGATATCAAAATATTGAGAGTTTCTTTTAGGATGGCACCCACTTAATTCACCATTAACTTCTATTAATGTTGATAGTATGTCATGGACTTCTTACTTGTTGATTCATATAGTTTCCATATATATACTTTCATTTTATATGTTGTCCATGATCTATGGAAAGAAAAATACTTAACATTTTATCTCATAAAGGTTCAACATTTATTCCCTTCACATTTCTATACATATGATCTTTATTCCCTTAAGTTATGTCCTTGACCAGACTATCTTTATCAAAATTAGTTGTATTTTATAAAGCTATGTCCTTCCATAAAACATCATGCAACTCCTAATTTTATTTTAGTATGAGTAGAATAACATGATAACCATATCATCAAATTTTTAATCAAATCACTTATTCCCTTCCTTATTTATACATAAATTTCATTACATAATATATTCATTATTCTTCTTATATATGCACTACCCATTATCAAATTGAATATCTCATTATTACTATGAGTATAACATCCCACTTTCAATGCAATAACAATACTTTACAATTATTACTAAATTGTTTATTCCTCTCATTCTATCATGACCATTTAAACTATGCATGTATCATGGTATAGTTGTCCACTCTCACAATAGAATTCTACAATAACTTAAGTTCTGAAAAAGTTTCACACATATACTAACTAGAACTTTAATCTTCACATCATGTGATAAGTAGTCACCATAACAAGTAACTCATTGAGGTTTGAAATTTCTACTTATTAAATAATCATGTTAGTTGTTTGATATTTCCTCTCTTTCCTCTTTACTACATTAGAATTATTTTTTTCATTGTAGCCTTTCGAGGTTTCTCCCCAAACATTTCTAATTCTCGCTCCTAGATTCCAATTTCTAAACATTGTGACAGTGCCATGAGTTGCATGGTACCAAAATATTCTAACATCAAAACAAGGAGAAAATGTTGAAATCCATAGTGGAATTTGTCAATTCAACATGTGTATCATAAGTAACTTAGAATTATTTCAGCTAAAAATTTTCACGTGAGCAATGAACTAAGATTCAAATCCCTATTATCTGTACCTAGTGCAAACCATGATCATAATGCATAAGAATTCATTTTTTACCTTCTAGGTTTATGACTTACACTAAATATCTTGATTTCTTAAGTGAATAATCATTCAAAAACAAGTCACACCCTCGCTTGCGATGAGAGAACAAGAGAGCTAAAGTTAAAAATGTTGTTCAATGACTTAGCTTGGACATTGTTTTGGGGTAGAAGATTGTCATGCACTAGTCTTGAAAGACCATACGATAATGGATCATGGTGTATTAATTCTCAGGGGTAGCAACCATCTAGGGTTCAAACCCGATAATACCCTCCTTCTCTGGTCATCAGCTTCGAAGGATAGTGTACGCAAAAAGTTTTTTCGAATATGGCTCTAAGCATTCCAAATTCACATGAGCTAAGTCAAAACCTTCACAGAATGTAATTGATTCTCCTTTTCGATGCCGAAGATTACAATAGTCACCCTACGACATGCTTTACTCCTTTAATAAGCAACTCCAACCTCTTTTCTCAGGAAAATTTCCAAGGACAGTAAAGGAAGCCTCCATGGACAACCCCAACATTTCTATTGTATGATTTGATTCGAGGAGCCTGCTAGTCTTTTAATCTCATAAATTCCATGCTTTCTTGTCTTTGGTCTCCCACATTGAGAAGGAGAGCAGAGTTCGAGCATCAGTGTGAGTGGATCCAATGCAGCCCATTCTACCAAGAGATTTTGTCAACAATTAAACACAACGACTTAGCCCTCGACTCTTCTTACAACAACCATACACTATTTTCATCCTCGCCAAAAGAGTAAAGTAAATCAACGTATAATAGGGATCCCAAACAACACCGCACCACTCTGTTAACTCCTCAAAACACTTATATTCAACCTATCCACTCACACCACATATGATAGCCCCTTACTACATCACAAACTTACTCTACACAAACATATCGATCTCTGCACTATTCCCCTAGTTAACTTCACTTTACGTTGAAGAGGAGATAATATCGATATGAAGGGTGAAGGAATCAGCTAGTTCTTTGCAGGTCTTCAACTCCAAACTTGCAATAATTCCATAAAACAAACAATGGTCCCATCGATACTTCACTAGGCTTTGAGAGCTAACTTTATATGAAGGTCGAGGCATGTAAGATGTGAAAAATCACTTCGATAAGGATAACCATCAAGCTTTCTCCACTGACTACAATGTCTCTTGGCAAACAAATATGCACTGCCCCTGTTTCCAAAATTACCCATAGCGTAATACGCTGTCAGTGTTTAATTAAATTCTTTTTCTAAATTAGAAACTCTTCACAGAATACAACTGAGGTTGGTAATTTCATTGATAAGCATTATACAATTGAAATATTTATGGAGGCAACCAATAAGATAACCATTATCCCAAATGAATGAATAACTTTGTGGAAACTCACTCATTAATCTAACGTTTCTAGGTCAATAGATACAAGAAATAGAAAAGTGGCATCAACAATCGACAAGAAAATCCTTTTTTTCCATTTTTCATCCACTTAGTTAGGTAGGAATGAGAATTTTCCATCAATGATCGATGGAAATTAGTTCACCACGGGTTAACTATAGAATGTGATAATTTTGAGTATCTACAATCCACAACATTCGATAAGTTATTAAATATTTTAACATCATATTTATAGTAACTCGGTCATGGGAAAGTTATTAAATTGATGTTTACACGTAACCCGGTCATGGGAGACGATTATGATTACCTTAATATTCACAATCGATTTTGTTGGTGGTTGATTATTGTTCAACACTGTAATGTCAAGTGTATTTTCCACAACGTCCATTTTTTATTGTGATTCTTCAAGCAACATCTAATTTTTTAAAATGGAATCTAATCTTATTTATAAAGAATTTTTTATCCATTATAACCTTCCGAATTTGGAAATAAATAACCAAGTGACATGGAAATGATGTGCCTTAAAACATTTAAGAAGTAGCATGTAGGTTATTATGAGTAGTACTTATCTGTATGTAAAATTTTGTAGGTTGAGCTTGTCGGTAGAGTTCGAATGACTGTCAAAATTGATCAAAGGTGTCACTCTATGCACAATCAATATGACACGAGTGCATGCATTATTATTTCAAGGATTGATTTCAATGTCGATGGATTCTAGAATATTTTTGTTCTAGAAATTTATAAGTAAACCCTTCATTAGTACCTATAACTCCTTCGTATCTTGTAGAATTGTGGTGACCCTTAGGCAACAATATGTCACAATATAGAGAGTAAGTGTCAACATTTAAACATCCCATGCAACTAGATTATTTGAAATGATGTCACATGGGAAAGACCGAGCATGCCACCAAATTTAAAATAGTCTTCCACGAGTTCACCCTTGAGTTGAGAATTGTTGCCATGGATCAATTCTCCCTCTTGTTGATCTCTACAATCGGTATTTAATACCTTCTTTCATGATATGGTTTCCATTAGAGGAGTCCCACTTTAATGCATATTTTTTATCCATTTGCCGAGGATTTTCCGAGAAACGCTAGCCTTTACCTCTCCCAAGGATTTTCCTCATCTTGATTTAGCATATTTCTCAAGCTAAGTGGCTTAATGGATATTTATCTCCAAATCCATTAGTCTCACCTACATTTGGATCTATAATCCTTATCATGAAATGATTATCCATTCCCAAGCGATTAATTATTTTATTTATTTCACAATAAAGCATTTACTTTTCTTGTTACACATCAAACCTAGCTTTTCTTGTTACAAGGGATGGGTGTTATAGAGGAATGACCATCCTTGAAAAATCTTACAAAATATCCATCTATAATATAGGACGGATTTTTTATCTCCAGCAAAATGAGTAAGTGTTTAAACTCACCCTCTAACCTAATCCACTCACAAATATTATTAAATTTCGCCACGAAGGCTTCTACCACTAACAAAATATCAATCCTTTTAACAATTTTATCTTCACCAACATGGTGATTTCTCCAAAATGTTTTAAGCTTCATTGGTCCAACATCCATGAAATCTTTACCTATAATTTTTATGGCCAAGTAATCAAAGAGATTGTCCACTCAAGCTGTTGGCCGCGGACTCAACAAAAGGATTCCACAATTCCACACTAGCTACAAATAAGGGTCTCCCACATATCTCAAGATAAAAACTCTAGACCTATGCTAGAATTAATACTCTAGAAATTTTGAATAGAAATATTACAAGAATCCCAACCAAAAAAAAGAAATGAGAGTGACCACTAACATAAGTAAATTATTACCACAAAAAAAGGTCCTTTATTTTTGTTTTTCACAAATCACTATTAAATCATTACATCCATAGTTCACTAGTAAACCATTACTCCTTTTTAATTTCACAATTATATGGATTATATGTTGAAATATCTAGACATTCTATTCTCATGGATCTCAAAAATATTACCTAAAAGATATTTGGAAAGATGAATGAGTGTATGGTTTAAGAAATGTTAGAAGTTAACTTTATTCAATCTAATCACAATCATTTCTCCATAATTGGCCTAATCAAAGTGATTGCTCTATAATAGTCCTAATCAAAGTGATTTCTCTATAATTAATGAATTATTGGCTAAATTACAAATGGTGATTTTCTTTACCAAGTTGGATCTTCATTTATGATATAATAAAATCATAATACCAAAATGGTGCTTAAAACACATAAAGGTCATTAACTTTTAATGATATCATTTAACTTTACTAATTCACTTTAATATTTGGATGAAATTGTATTTAGAAAGAATTGAAGTGAACCTAGCAATATCCAAATCTTTGAAGGATTCTTATATTTATCATTATGTATATTCAACTTTTGTTATATAATTTACTATTTTTAACACATATAATTTTCTGAATAAAAAAACCAATAATTTATAATTCAAATTACCTATCATTTGAATAATAAATATTCAATACGAGTAAAATAAACAAAAAAAAAAAACTTAACTATCATGTTAAACATCAATCTACATAATTATAATTTAAATCTTCATCTTTATATCTTCATAATTATGTTCTTCATCATCACTGTCGTGCTCCTCATCGTAATTTCTACTTCCCCATCACAATCACAGTTATCATTCCATGGAATTCCACATTGAAAGGAAAATTCATGACTACACCTGAAAATAAACCAATTTAATATTAGAACATAAAAATCTATTTTAAAAATAAAAAAACATAAACAAAAACTCCATGGAATCGTGTACCTGCAAACTATGTGCGTACAACCATGGGTGCGTTCAATCATATGTTTGCAGTTCGGACACTGCTTCCACTTGTTGTTCTCTTGCAAGCAAATTCAACTCAGCACTTACAGCGCGCCCAACTGAGGGGCATATTCTTTAGAAGACATGTTTGTGTGCCAAGGAACCTTACACTCAATACAAAACAAGCGGTAGCATTTCTCGCATTTTGTTGCCTTTATTGTTAGAGAAGAATGTGATGAGGAAGAAAAGGGAGCAATCAGGATATGGGCAATATACTTTCTCTGAATCTGCAATTTTTTCCTCTTCAGACCTTTTTATTAAAATCTCAAGGCATTTAGATGGCAGGAATTTCTCACAATCATCTATTGTGAGTTTGAAAATACGCATGCGATGTGGGCATATAGGCGCATTACTATAATGAGCGATCATGGCCTTGACGTATAGAGTCAAACATCGAAAACATAGGCGCATTACTATAATGAGCGATCATGGCCTTGACGTCAAAAACATCGAAAACAATATCTATGATGTCAAAAAATTATAATGAGAATTCAAATAAAAGAAAAAATATTAAAATAATTCGTTATTCTTATTGAAATTGAAAGTGAAAAATAAAAATAAAAATTAAAAGAAGAAGAGAGGGTCGGAATTGAGCTCTCTCTTAATTTCCAATCATCATCTCTCACTAAAATCAAGAACAGAGGGTGGGAATCCATCTCTTACTTATTTCCGACCATCACATATGTTGAGATTGATTGCATGTTTCTCAATATGGATAGCTTCTCTAAGCTTCCTATGATGTAAGTGATCAACCCTAGCAATGACTCTATAATCTTCAATGCATACATGGTGCTTGGATTTGTCCACATGTTCAACTAGAGGTGATGAGATAGAACGATTGTGCCTAATGTATGGTGCATGCGCTTGGATTTTCTGGTTAATGGAGCAACCAGTTTCTCCAATGTAGGGAACCCCATAGTAACAAGGGATTTAGTAGACCCCTTTCATGTGTTTAGGGTCTACAAGGTACTTAACAGATCTAAGAGAATTTTTCATTGTATTAAGAGGTTTGAACGAACCATAAACTATCTTCTTTTTAAGGATATGGGAAATCATGTTCGTGGTCCCATGGATAAATGGAGGTTGAACCTTATACATGGGATCAACACGAGTATTCTTAACCCTTGATTATTTAAACCCGATGTTAAAGACCTTGAGTGTTTGAGTTATGCTATATCCATTATTTTGAAATAATTTAAGAAGATGAGATTTCTATTGCTTGAGGTGGTTCTCATCATAAAATTTTGAGAGCACGTGTTGTAAGAGTGATAAGGTATCCAAATTTTTACCCTCAAAAGTGATGAGAAGTAGCATAAATATATTTTTCCGTGTGAGTTTTTTTACAAAAAACTTGGTGAGAAACATCACCATCATTCATTATAGAGAAGAGGATATGAAGGAAGGGAAGACACCCATTCACCTCAACCTCCATCATGAATTTGATGGAGTTGGATACAGAATTAAGATTGCTAAGAAACAAGTCTAATTTGGAGTGTCCATCGGGGCAAATAACACAAGTATCATCAACAAACCTCTTCCACTTCTTAGGGATAAATTGAGTTGAGGCTCAATCCTTGGTCACAAAATCCTTCATGAATAAGTTCACAACTATAGGGGAACGCATTGCAACTGCACAATATTCTTCATAGAAATCACCTTGAAAACTGAAGAAAGTTGAGGTGAGGCATAGGCAAACTAATTTGGCACTATGAATGTGAGTGATTCTAGTTATGACACCAATGGCCTCTTGAATATGGATTTTGGTATAAAGGGAAACAACGTCAAAACTTACTAACAAATCCCAAGGGTCCACCCTCATATCTTGGAATTCTTTAGCAAAGGAATCAGAGTCGTTAACAAAGGAATCAATGCGAGAAACAATAGCTTTAAGATTTTGAGCCAAGAATTTAGCAAGAAGATGAGTAGGCCTATCTATTGTGCTAACAATAAGTCTCAAGCGAACCCCAAATTGATGAAGTTTTCGAAGCCCATAAATTCTAGGGTTGAGGGGAATGCTTTAAATAAGTTTTTTAAAGAGAGGAATAAGGGAATTATTAAATTTAATGGTGGTCGTTACTTCTTTAGTGACTGGATTAATGGGATTCTTATTAAGCTTTATGTAACTACCATTATTAGAAACATGGTCAATCATTTTGTTAACATAATTAGATTTATCTAAAATGATGATGGCCCCACCTTTGTCAGCTTTAATGATGACAATGTAGGGGTTATTCCTTTGGACTTGAAGGGAAATAAATTCTACTTTTCTAATGTTTCTTTTGGGAGGCTTAGAATTCATAAGAATGATAGCACAATCTTTCCTAGTAACCTCAAAATGAGGAAGGTCCCTAATACCATATTCAATGTTACAAATAATGTCATCTATGGGAATATTTTTAGGGGCGAGCGAAAAATTAATACCTTTAATGTTGAATAATATTATTTGGTTATTTATGATTATGAATTCCATCTATTGGAGGAAATAATCAATTTTCCCCTAAATTTAGAATTTTTTTAGCGAAATAAACATATGGATCACTCAAGTCACGCTAGCACTTATTGAAAATATTTATGATATCAATATTCTCTATAAACAACCTCTTATATTTTATGGTTCATCTTGCCAATATAAATCATAAATTTAGATATATTGTGATGAATTTATGCTTTATTGTGAATTTATTATTTTTGTATTTAAACTTATTTAATAGGAAAATAAACACAATATACAAATTATTTAACTAGTGAATACTATGAGTGGAACTATAGTAGAAATGAAACGCCATAAAGATAATGATTATATTAAGAAACCAAATATGTGAAACCAAACAATAATATGAACCACTATATGTTTCTTCTTAAACAAATGAGAGTAGAAGGAAAAATATAAAAATCATCAAGTATTGTAGAGATATGAGACACTCTACTCTCCTATAATCTCCAATGAAACATTTTTCTGCTTTGATTTGTTTTCTATCTACTCTTGTTAGTGATCAAATTTCTATAATAGGGGATGAAATACTGTTCCCTCTTTTAACTAAAGTATTAACACCCCTCCTTCATCATTAGGTTTATATATTTTTTATATTCTCTAATGCTTATATAACACTAGTGTGTTCTCATGTGCTACTAACTCCACATAGCATACTGATGGTGAGTATATTGAATCTCTACTTGAACATGCAATATATAATTAAATGTTACTTTTTATGGGCACAACCTTTTCACACTACAAATTCCTTTTGATGAAAAGAAACTCTATGTGAAAGATATAGGAGGATGGGATAAATTATTTCCATTTTTTCTAGATAGATAGAGATATAAAAGGGTTAGGTCAATAAGTTGCATAGTATATTGAAAGCATTTTGTTGATGTAAAGTTTATGGGTTCTAAATTATTGGAGTACCTTGGGACTATTAACCACTTTTTTAACTCGTGGTTGGAACTAACCTCCTTTTAGATTTTAGAGGAAGGGCACGGATCCCACAAGAGGATTTCAAGGGAACCTATGCCCTAGTAATTATTTTCCATATATCCAAGGAAAATCTCCTAATGGACCTCTCAAATATAGGGAAATAAAAGACGCTTTTATAAAGGATAATGTAACCTAATCATTGCCATTTCTTTGTAAAGTGAACATTTTCTCAAGGCCATACCTATATAGATTGATTCCTAAACAATATTGTAATAAGGATCCTAAATAGTTCTCCAAATATCTTGTAAACCTATTTGTAACCAAGCATGTCATCAAAATTGACAACAAGATTAATAATATTATCGACAATATCCATACAAGTGAATCCACGAAAATTAGCCTTGTCTTTTGGCAATGGGATATCTAAAAATAGTAAAATTATGACCATAATATGGGTAATTTTTAAGTTGATGAGGTATAAAAAATTGATAGATAATATAACAAATCGATCTATCAGTGTCCTTCACACATTTTTAAAACCTCGATTAAGGTATTGGTCAAGTTAAACAAACCCTTAATTAATATATAAACTTGATCAAGGGTTCCATGCTTGATCAAGCTATTAACTCAATTGAAGGCACAAATTTTATTGAGTAGATAGAGAGAGAGGAGGGTGGGGGGTACACACATGGACCTTTTTCAACATTTCATGGATCACAATAGTTCACATAGCTTAATCTAGCATTTAACCACCTTCCTCCCAAACATATAGAATGGAATTTGACCTAAGATTTTTAATGGAATTTGACCAATATAGTATAATGTGTTTCTAGATTTTTAACTTTTTGTTTATTCTCTCACAACTAACAATGTCTATGTTATTAGTTTTATTTCAAATTATGTAGTGTCAAGTCAAAAATATTGACATTTTTTTTAATCCTTAGGTGATGAGTGGATTATTGAAAACAATCCATTTATACATGGTTGAAAATAGATTCAATGTTGATACAAATTCAATGATTATATTATTTTTCATCTACATGGATGCTTTCAAAGAGGAAAATGTGGAGGAATTAGCTCATAAAACCAATTTTACTCGAGGGTACCAATTTGGTGAATTATGGTCTAAAACCTTCTAGAAATAGCTTGAGGTATTAAATGTAATTTTTGGGGGTTGAAAATTTTGAACTTAAGTGTTTGACCTACTAAAACTTTTCTACACATTGGTACCTTTCGAACTTCCTAAGAATCACCTCAATCATATTCCACATGCCAAATTTTTCAAACCTAGACGTTAACATTCATGGTTTGACCAACATGACTTAAGAACATTCCATGTCAACCACCACTATTGATAGAATAGGGGTTATTGATGTGACCATGATGAAGGAAATTCTAGAAGAGTAAATATTATAACTCTATTTAAGAGTTGATGGAGTCAAACTTAACCACTAGTAGGCTATTTCGTTTTGTTATAACTAATCCACTACAAGCAAAAGGGGTTCCACTCTATTCATGTGTATTTTTTCCATATATGAGTAGAGTAGCTCTGAGTGGATAAAGAGAGAAAAAAATAGAGAGATTTTGTACACTGTAGCATCCCACTGGCCATAGGTATCACTTTTTTGTGCTTCCAACCATTTCTCATCAAAGAGATAGAGAAGTGTAGTATTACCTTCTAGCTCAATTTTCTTCATAACGTTTTCCTAGGTCATATCATTTTTTTATTGTGGTTTGTGAGTGATTGTTGTATCTTTTATCCCTTTCTTACATTTCTATATCTTGCATGAATACACTATAAAAAATAACTTAATAATTACATAAATCTAAGGAAAAATATACCCTCATATTATAGATTTTTTATTTTAAGAATAATATTATTAGATCTTTTGTGAAGAATTGTCTACTCGAATATACATGTCAATTTACAAATCACATAATGTAAAGAATGTAATTTTTTTATTTAATTTATTTAATTTCAAATAAATAAGCAGCAATTATTTTCAGAAACATGCAGTGTTAAGAAGAAATGTTGTCAAAAAATTTTCCAATCCTAGGAAAACACTAGAGGATTGAAAATTGTTAACCCCTATAAATCATTGAAAATTGGCCCTTCTAAAGCACTGAAATGCACATGTTATTGAGTGAAAGAAAAATGAAAAGTTGAAAACAAATATCCCCAACAATGACCATAGATTAAAGTGAAGAAAACCAACAATCAATTTGTTTATCACCAATATTCACATAAAATGATATTGTCTTACGAAAATAAATTATAACTATAGTATATTGTAGTAATTGTAACTAGAAGCATCAATACATTAACCAAGACACACTAACCAATACATTGACAAGAGAATATTAGATGTGACCCTACTCCACATTTTATCCAAATTATTTTCCTTCTTTTCTTGCCACTACTTTTGTAACCCTATGTTTTCTAAGGATGGTGTTTCATTTACTTGTCACTTGTCTGAAGTAAGTTGCGAAACCTAAATTTATTTTGGTCTCATCATATATTTCTTATACATAGGTGGGCTTTCCAATTGTGGCTCCTAGTTCTCAAAAAATTGAAGTCATGAACAATTCTTCTCTTTATTTGAAAATATTTTTGTGATTTTAGTAATCTCTCCCTTGTTTGGGCATTCCCTATTCTTTTATACTCACTTTCATCTTCCTTTTGTTGTTTGTCTTGTTCTTTTATTAAGGTTTAATTTGAGTATCCCCTTTATTGTTGTGAAAATTGTCTAGGAAACCCCAAGTGTTTGGCATGTTGAAGGATGGTTTTTCATTTGATATATTACACTCATGCTAAGGAAGGCAAGAAATCCAAAGAAGTATGTGGTCTCCTAACATATTAGTTGTGCATGGGAAATTCTCTTGTTTTAGCTTCCAAGTCTTCTAAAAAATTTAAGTGCTGACCAATGATTCTCTTTACTTGATATTTTTATTTTCTTACTGAGCTCACCCTTGTGTGGTCATTCTATCTTCCTTTCCACTCACCACAATGTTTCTCCTATCATTTTTTTTCATGTTTCCCTAACCATTTTTTAAGTCCTCTACATTCTTTCCTTGGCACATTTTTGAAAAAACCTAAGTTTTTAGCAAGTTGAAGGATGAAATTTTGTCTACTTCCTAATAATAATTCCATGAAAGGTGGGAAAATAAAAAATCTTTTCATCCCTTGACATGTTTCCTATGCATGGGTAGGCTTAATTGTTTTGGCTAGCAACTTGTCTCAAAAACATTTAGTATTCATCAATGCTCCTCCTTACTCGAAATTATTTTTTATTCTCATGGATCCCTTCCCTATGTGGTTGTCCCTAGTTTCTTGATACTCACTTTTGTCTACCTGTTTTAGTTTCACTTGCTATTTTCTTCGCTTTTCACTTGGGCATATGCATTCTTAGCTTTGAAATTTTCTACTAAATATTGAGTTTTTGATGTGTTCATATATGGAATTTACTTTACTCCATACCACTCAAACCAAGGAATGTGGGAACTCAAAAATTTATTTTATCTTTTCACATATTTTTTTTTCTGGCCAACCTTGTCAATTTTCACTTGATAGTGGTCTAAAAAAGGTTAAGTGGTGACCAACGCTTCTTTCCCCTAGTATGTGTTCATTCCTTATTCCTTATTTATCACTTTGATGTTCTTCTCACTAGTTCACTTGTTCTTTTATTCATTTTTTTTTGGGCATCTAACTTCATTTCTTAGTGCTTGCCTTGAAAACCCCAATATTTTAATATGATGGAAGATAGAATTTCATTTACTCTATGTCACTCCCACCAAGGAAGGGGGGGAACCTAAAAAATTTCTATGTGGAACTTGTGGAGAGATTTCATGGATCAAAATTTCCTTGAACATTTGTGGTTCACCTAGGATTAACATATCTAGTTGCTCATTTTTTTAGCATACAAGATGAATACCACATCACATTTTTTTGGATAAGTATGCTTTTCCAACTGGCCACATCAATACTAATATAGTTGTGAGCACAACATTGAAATAAAAACAAGTGAAAGTAAAATTATTTTTTACATGTTGTCTAAGATTTTCTATCAAAGTTGATATGAGAGGATAGGATAAATCTGTACTTACTATTAGAACATCAACACTCAAATTGAAGCTGAAAATTTGTGAGACTTGTTTTTAGTGAACTTGAAGTTAATGTATTACCTATATTATTTATGGATTCCCCTAAAAGTGTTTGAGAAGGGTTTGAAGGAGCACAACTTTGAAATAAAAGCTATTTAAAGTAAAGTTATTTTTTACATGTTGTCTAAATTTTCTGTCAAAGTTGAGATGAGAGGATAGGAAAAATCTATACTTACTATTAGAACATCAAAGTTGAAGTTGAAGATGAAGCTGAAAAAATTGTGAGAGTTATTTTTACTGAAGTGGAAATTAATGTCTTACCTATATTATATATGGAATTCCCTAAATGAGTTTGAAAAGGGTTTGAGGGCACACCTATGCCTAACCATAATAATAAACAAATTTTCTCACCAACAAATTGTAATATCAACAATATTGCAAGTCCATAAAACAAGTTTCTTCTTACATGGGAACCTTCTCTGTATAAATAATATGCATTCTTAACACATACAAGATCCATATACATCATTGTAGAAGTAGTTTTATGCAAATACAGATTATTATATGAACATGTCAAGTATAGAAAACTAATTTTTTTTTTCTCAAATGTTCCATAATCCAACAAATTAAAAAATACTATACTATAAAACTGGAAAAAATAATTGAAATTTTTTTAAAATCATTAAAATATTCTTTAAGGAACTATGAAATCAAACCATTACTAAATATCTCATCGAATAAAAAATAAAAAATAATTCTAAACCTAAAAACTAGACACATGCTTTCAACCTTCCTCGACAAACTACATAGCAAATTTTACTTTTTCACATAATCTATAATTTATAATTATAAATTTTCAATATTTATAAAATATAAAAATAAACGATTCTCATTCTTATTTTAATATATATCGTAATAATCGTCATCATCTTTTTCCGTGGCCAATATTGCAGGTTGTCGATTGAAATCCTGTGGCATATTCAGAAGATAATTACAATCATCTTTCCATGGAAGCGCACATTTATAACGAAATTTATAACCACACCTGCAAATACACAAAGTTTTGTTTACTGTTACAATATAAATATATATATATATATATATACCATACACAAACACTTCTGTAAAAAATAAATTTATGATCTCCATATAATCACAAATTGAAGTGTGTAGTGTGAATCCATAGAAATTTCTTTAGACTACTTGATTGAAAGATTGTAAAAGCTATTGGAGCATTAACTTAGCCATCAAGCTGGTTTGCTGAATAAAGACAAGATATTTCAATGGTTCATGGGCAGAGCGAAGTGTAGACAAGTATTTTCTATCATTGATGTTGTTTTTTGAAGTTCTCATATTGTTGATATAAATATGGTTACCATAAATGGAGGTATTATATTAGAATTTGTTTAATTACACTCTACTATAACAGTTAGGCAAATCTATGTTTTCTACAAATAATCTAAGTTAAGGAATTCTTAGTTGCTCCTTAGTTTAGGTTATTTCTTTTAATCTATAGCAAATGATTTTTAATTTCCATTTGTTCCCAATTAGCCCCTTGTCCTTCGTTTCAATCCT
>APFE030970825.1:0-13924 GCA_000404065.3 Pinus taeda | reverse complement strand
TTGTTGCAGCTGGAGGAACGATGATAAAATGAAAACAATGCTGGTGAGAGTATTTCAAAGATGAGTTCGATTGGATATTCATGGAGACTTCCGTTGATGGAGGGTGAGCTGGCCAAGTGCACGTTGGCCCCATGCATACTGTTGGTCCCCACTGTAGTGTTATTATGAACTATATGTTCTCTGCATGTAATCACTTCCATCAATTATGTTGGAGTTTAAGCAGCCACCACTACCTGTTTTCAGTTTTCTTCCTGAGATGGCTGAGCACACGTGTCGATTGCACCCACCGAGCACTGTTTGAACTGGATGAGGGTGGCCACTTAGCTAGCCACCAATCTTGTTTAATCACAACCATCTCATTTTCCACGCAGTTCTTAAAATACATTCATGCAACATAAGAACAGGTTTAGTCACGTACCTAAAAGTTGAATGTGTTTGCTATGAGGTGCTATGGCCTTCTCTTCTGCTGCATGCCTTTGCTTATGTGGATGCATGCTAGTTTGGTTGCTGATACAAGGCTATTTTTCTTGTGTAGGTATCCTCTGGCTAGATCTAAGCTGCAGGAGTCTGTTTCAACATTCAAATTTGCACCCTCATGCTGCTGATGCTAGATTTTTGCAGGACAATGACTTTTTTTCTCCATATCTCCCAAACGATAGATCGTATTGACTTGAAACTTCCTGAGCATGTTTCTATCATCATTATGCACCTCCCATAGAAAAATTGTGGTCAATGGATGCATGGATTTCGAGAAAAACTAAAAATGGCTGAAGGTGACAAAGGTGAATTTTTCGAAAACCGTGCACTAGAATTGGCTAAAACTGCTTGGGCAGATTACTATCACCTATATGCATCTCCCAGTGAAACAGGTTTTGAAATGGATGAATGGATATGGAGAAAATGAAAAAATGGCTGAAGGTGATGGAGGTTGATTTCTTGGAAACCATGCACTGGAATTGGTTGAAATTGCTCGGGCATGTTGCCATAATCCCTATACAACTCTCCATATAACAGTTTTGTAAATGGATGCATGGTTTTCAAGTTAGGGAAAAAACAAATTTTTGCTTTTTTTTTTTTGTTTCAAAGCATTCTGCAGTTTTTTCCCAGTAAGGAAAAAAAATGATCTTGGGCTGTAATGTAGGCATGGAAATGATGGAAGAGTGGTTTGAAGATAGCAAGAGGATTTATAAACCCTTTATGAAGCTATCATATTCCCCAAACTACTTTTTAAAATCCATTTATAGCGTTCTGTAGTTTCTATAGGAACTTCCTATAGAAAACACAGTTTTCATAAAAGAAGCAAAATGAGGTGGAAAAAATGATGGAGAAGGGTGAGAGATGGAAACAGGGATGTTTACACGCCTCATAGACGGATTCTCAACCTTCGGGTCCTCTTCTGATATCGATTTTGGCTTGTTTGTAGGTTTCCTGTAGAAGACACAAAATTTCCTGTAGAAGGTGAAATCTTAGTCCGAATGGGACCAAATCTTGGGAAAGGGTGGTGGTCATGGAGGAATGGATTGTGAGGGATCATTGCAGCCTGGTGCTGACCTCTATCTTGGTTTTGTGCGATTCTCCTAACCTGCAATGTCCTTCCTACACCCTGCAATTATTCAACAAGAAATTAGGTTTAGTTTTCTTTTTCTCTTTTCTTCTTTCTTTTTCTCTTTTTTTTTTTTTTGAAAGCAACTAGGGCGCCTCATGGAGGTTTTCACCCTAACTACCTACCTTGAGCGCCTCCAAAGGAGGTTTTCACCCAGGGATCTTATTCTCTTTTTCTTTTCTCTTCTTTCCAACCCATTGACCGCCTCATGGAGGTTTTCAATCAATGAGCCAATCTAAGGCACCTCCAAGGAGGTTTTCACCTTAGATTTTTATTTTCCTTTCATTTTTTCTTTTTTCTTTTTCTTTTTTTCTTTTTTCCTACCCTACCCTACTTGAAAAACAAAATCATTTTCAAGTATAAATATACTTCCAATGGAGCCATGTGCACATCGAGATTAGAGACAAAATGATGTGGAGGCTTGAAATGCATTCTTTGACAGGTATTCGGATTTCAAAGACCAAATGATTTGACTTTGAATGGATCAAACATAGCTGAGGAAGAGAGTACTGCTGCAACTTAGTGACCGTCTGGAACCATATCTCAATATAGCTCTGATATCCTTGGTCCTTTTGTTGATTTGGATCATTCTTCATATCTTCTTCTATCATGACCTTCTCAT
Source organism: Pinus taeda (assembly GCA_000404065.3). Classification (NCBI taxonomy): domain Eukaryota; kingdom Viridiplantae; phylum Streptophyta; class Pinopsida; order Pinales; family Pinaceae; genus Pinus; species Pinus taeda. The sequence continues at coordinate 11,699 of APFE030970825.1, read as the reverse complement.
CTTCCTCTTTTTGCTGATTTTTCTCTTGAATACATGGAGGATTTGATTGTAACCATGAGGGAGCACTCTCAATCTTTGATTCTAATGTCTTCTCTTCATTAAGTGCAGCCCATGGTTCTTTGATCTCCTCTTTTGAATCTTCTTTTGCTGGATGTGGTCCTTCAATGCTGTCAATATAATCTCTTTTTTGCAATACTCTTCTTGAGCTATGGTGAATATCATTGAGCTCAAGAGGAGTTATTTGGACATGTTGTGCCTTAGCATTATAATTGGGTTGAGCTACTCCAATGTGTGGGTTTGGAAATGGTGGTACGGGTAGTTGAGTGGGGGTGTATGTTTGAGGTGGATGTGGATGGGTTTGTTGTTGGACAGGTGGTTTCTCACTATATACTTGCTGAGCCTGGCTGTTATTTGGGTTTGTGTTCAGTTGAGTAGGCATTTGGGGGTGTCTTGGTGGAGCAGGAGGCGATGGTTGTGGTTGAGCAGGTGGTGGAGGAAAAGGAGCGAGAGGAGTGTTGTACTAGGGACACCGCCCTTGATGAGGTGCATTCCACTGAGGTTGTGGTTGAGCGTAGGGGTGAAATGGATGAGCAGCTGGTTGGGCATAATATGGAGATGTGAAGGACCAAAGAGGAAGTGTGGACCAAGAAGGATGAGCAGGGGAACCCCAAGAAGGCATGAAAGTGGTTTGATAGGGGTCGTAATAGGTCTGGGATGTCCCTTGCATTCCCTGCTGGTAAGGTATGGGTCCATGTAGCCTCCTTTCGTTCATATAATAGAGTGGTTCAGTGGCTCCTTTAGCCCTCTGATACACAACATTGATTCTGGGTAAGGAAGGGCACTGATCTGTAGGATGGTCTTTTTCATAGACAAACCACACTTCTATGGCTTGCAATGGACATTCATTCCTAACATGCTTTCTAGTGCACCTGGGACAAAAGATGGCTAAAGCACTCTTGGCTTCCTCTTGCTTCCTTTGGATCCACAAGGTATCCACTTGCATGGCAAGAAACTGCCTCACCTCACTCTTGAAATCTTCCATCTGATTTGAAAATTCATTTTTGGATAAGGTACTGCTCCCAACATTTCTGTTTGCAGCCATTTGCTCCAGAGGAATGTTTTCTTCTTATTCTCCCCTAGAGGTTCTTCAAATATGTCTTGTTTTCCACCTAGGGGTTGTTCTTAATCATGTCCATCGAAGAAGAGAGAAGGTTGGTTGTGTGAAGCAGTGGGGGTGTTGTGCAAACATTTTTCTCACTTATCTCTACTCCTACAAGGCATGAAAGGAAATATTTTCGGCTGATTTTTGTTTTTTTTTTCCTCTGCTTGTACTTGCAAAACTAAAATAAATTGAACTGCAACTAACTAAAATTTATCTTGCTGAAATGAAATTGAAGGAATGAAATGATAAGCTACGCTTGCAGAATTGAAATTGCGGAATTGAAATGCTAATCTACGCTTGAAGAATTGAAATTGCGGAATTGAAATGCTAATCTACGAAAGCGGGAAATATCTAATCTACGCTTTCTGAAATGAAATGAAAGCAGAAAATGTCTAATCTACTTTTTTGGAAATGAAATTATAGAATAGAAATGAAACAACTACTCTACTCTTGCTAAAATAAACTACTTAGCAGAAGGTTGTAGTAGAGAATAGAAGAAAAGTAGTAATCACAAATACTCTGAGGCTTCCCTAGCAACGGCACCAAAAGGATGGTGAACTCTAGTATTGCAGCAATAATGTTGCAAATCCTGGGACTCCCTTCTTTACTTTTATCGACCTGGTAGTTCGTAACAAACTTGGAAGCGACAGTGTTATATGCACAAGTACTAGCTCTTGCCGTAGGCTGTCACTTGATCAGCCGACACAAGTCCTCTAGGAGCTTAAGCCAACTTCTATGAGCTCTGAGAAGAAGCTTTTAAATTTGATGGATGAAGCTAACTCAACAGAGGCCAATCTACTTGCAGAAAGAAGCGAAAAGAGAAAAGGAAATGCAAACCCTAGCAAACCCTAGTTTTATCGACTAGCCCTACTGGTGTAAGGGAAAAGGATGAAAGCTACAGGAATGGATGCCACTGACTCTTGGGCAGGTTAAGTGCTTTTGTATAAGATACTTCTAAAGTGGAATCTAAAAAGAAACATCGTTTTGTATTTTTGAGTGATCTTATAGAATTATTTTGCATTTGTTTTAACTGTTTTTTACTATGCAAAGGTTGATTGATGAAAGGAAATGGTGAGGGCACTTACAGGAGGTTGGGAAGGTGAGAAGAGGGCCTAAGGGGTCCCTATCACCCTTCCAGAAAGTTTCACAGTGACCTAATCTCGAAAAACCGTTCTCGTGAGCCTCTACAGGAAGTGTGCGAGGTTCTACGGGATGTTCTATAAGAAGTATCTACAGGATGTTCTACAAGAAGTTTCTACATGATGTTCTCAAAAGAGGATTTTGGAGGGTTGATAGAGGAAAAACGGTGGGAAAGTGGAAATGGAGGTTGGATAAGGATGTTAAGGGGTCTAGGACATGGTGAACGAGGCTAAGGAGCGATTAAGGTGATTGGATTTGTTCGACGATGGAGGGAGCAATGATATGCAAGAATGTAGAAATTAGGGCAAAGTGGGAAAATGTGGCAAATGAAGGGCAAGAATCTGAGTGAGGGGATGGAGAAGGTTGTATCGATGGAGTAAGGGTAGGTAGGGAGGTATCACAGGTGTTCTGCACGTTATTTTCCAAAAATGATCAAACGAAGACTAGAAAAACCAAAGATCTAGCTATTTTGACCTAAATACCAGAAATCATGATGGATAGAAGTTTATTGGCAAAAAATCATGTAAACTATGAAAGCCAAGTAAGAACAGATCTAAATATACAAGCACAGTTGGTATCAACTTTTCCAACTAAAAAATCTAATACTAGCAATTGCATTGAAAGGCAAAACAATGCTTTTGTGGCAGCAAGTATGCCTTGGTCTCAGCTCATGGTCCCGAGGAGGGAGAGATGAGATCAAGGATTGCTTGGTGGCCTTTTTACAGGTCTTTTCCTTTACAAATCTATCAAATCAACCTGAAGCATGAATAGCTATTTCAATCATCAAAAACAACCTAAGTAACAAAGCAAGGTTTTAATCTAGATAACAGAAATTATTCTATGAATGTAGCAAAGACACATAAAAGTACACAATGGAGGTACTGACACTTGAGTTGGGCCCAACCCCAAGAGCTACAGCCTCCTAAAAAATATTAGAGCTGATGCAAAGTTGGATTTGTGTTTATTGATCAAAAATAATAGTTACATCCCAAAAACTGTCTACAAGAAAAAGCTCGAAAATGTGCTGATACAGAACTGCACTAAAGTGCTAACCTACTGACTAAAATCTAACTACAATCTAACTAAAATATGACTAACTCTAGACTAAAAAATGACTAAAAACCGACTAACTCCAATGAGGCCATACGCCCTCTTATTTATACAAATTGAGGACCCCAACAATCCTCTTAAACTTTAGGTACTCTGTTGCCAAAACTTGCAGTTAACAAGAGTCCTACTTGACTTGCTTGGCTGCCCCTTGTGCTCCGATTTTTTGATGTAGAATTTGAGGTAAGGGCTCATAAATGAAAGGGACACCTTCCTACAAATCCTCTCCCTTATTCTTCCACGAATTTGGCTACCAAGTTCTCATTTAAACCTTTGATTTTGTCTCAAAATTGACCAAAAATCTACATAAAAAACACATTAGACTTTTTGGCATAATGACTAACCCAATTCACTCTATTAGCATAAATATAATAAAAAACATGAAATAAACTAATGAGAATGGTGGATTAAGTCGAATTAGGAGGCTAAATGAGCCCATATAATTATCCATTTTTGGGGCTCATCACATAGGATAGGCTTTTACTAGCCAATATTCTTCTCTCAAGTCGGAACATAAGAGAGAAGTTGTGTTCCCTAACATAATTTTGCTGGTAAAGAAAATTTTTCTTTCTTGCCTTTGATTCCAATATTAGTTGAACCACCTTTTATGTAGTGAGGTTTAAACTTCATTGGACAAATCCATCCAATATCCATTAATTGACATAAATGGATTTTGACTATAATTGATTATTGTACTAAGTGGCTGGAAAACATTTCACTAAGAAATGGTACCATGGTAATTAAGTTTTGTTGCTGTTATGGCTAATGTGTTTTCCTTAATGGAAACCAACTTCATAAAGATGTACTTGTTGTAAAAAATGTCGTAATATGATTGTGGAATTAAATCAGATAACTGGTACAAATGTTACAGATAATATAGAAAAGGAAATGGTGGTTAAGTTACAAATGAATGACAAAAGTGAAGTTTGAGAAACTATATGTGGTTGCTATGAAAAAGGGTCATGTATATACACAAGTCTTGTGAGTAAAAGTCATGTATAGGATCCAAAAATGGGAAAGCTTGATACCATGGGTCATTACCATGGTATTGGCCCATAGTAGTTGGAGTGTCACCATTCATTTAATGCCATAAAAAATACTAAGAACACTACAAAAGGATTTACCTAAGGTATTGGCTAAGGAAAAAGCTATATAAGGACATGAAGACAAAGGTGTAGGGTGTACACCAAGGAGCAAGGAGATGGCTCGAATCTGATAGATCTGAAAGTGTAGTAAGGACTAATGAATAAAATTATTTTGTTCGTTTATTCTTGTAGTTAACAATGATTGGTTAGTGGTTGTGATCACATCATGATAAGAATAAGTTGTGACATGTGAGTTGTGGTTGCAAAAAATATATGTTTAAGAGATTTAAGATCTATAGACTGGTTTGATTCTAAATAGTGGCATGCATATGTAGATCTATTTCTAGGTAGTCATGTATATATTATGAGATATGTTTTTCAATATGTTGAGAAATGTATGAGTGTTGCACATGATAAGAGCATATATACACAAGTCTTCCTAATAACAATCACTATATATTTTGAATAAGATATGGTCAGGGTTTGGAGTGTTGCTTCATGATGACTATTGATGAGCTCTGTTATATTTTTTTATGTATGTCAATGATGTCTTGATCATGATGTTCCTACTCTTGTGGTGTTGATTGGATTGATTGAGTTGTGGATTGATATATTAATCAATTATAATTATTGGGTATGGTTCAATGATCTTTGATTAGTTCATTACTTGATTTAATGGGTGGTTCAATATTATAGTGGTTTAGTTAGCTAAACAATTCAGTAATCTAAGGTCTATACGTGAGTTTTATATAGAGTAACTGTGTATATAAACACGTTCCCTTAAGAATAATCACATATATATTTTGAGGATCAGTTGTTCTGGTTGGATTCTATATTTAGTAGCTTTATGCTTCAGAGATTCAATTGGTTTACAGTGATTCAGTGGTTTAAATTTTGTAACTAAGTATTTCAGTTTGGCATATTTTATTTGGGCTTATTGTTGGTGTAGGTCCAATGTGAAAATTTGATGAAAGCTGGCCTAGAGGTTATTTGATGATTGTTTGATATGTATGAAACATTACCAAATGCGTTCCCAAGGTGTTGAGAGTTGCATCATTCAATGAGGGGGTATGATCTCCCTTGTAGTAGGAGTCAGTAAACAAGATCAGGGGGTTGTAGCTCCCTTCCAGCGGGTGTTGGAGAATGATTGGAGGTTGTAACCACCTGTAGGTGGATTCCTGCATGTTGGTAAGAGTCCACACTAGTACAAAATGTAATGAAGGTTTTATTTATATAATAAAAAAGAAGATATAGACAATGACAATGGTGGTTTTCTCCCACATTAGGTTTCCACCTCAAAGCTTGGTGTTCGTGTGTTTCTTATGTGTTGTGATTTATCTGTTCTTTACTTCATACTGGAAGGATAATGAATTAAAAATGAAATGGTTAAAGATAAACATATGATGGAAGACATGAAAAATTAGTAAATTCAATATGCAATATTCTCCTTCATTGAAGTCATGTACACATGTGAGTTGCATAGTAGCATACATAATTCTGAATATGGAATTGAAAGTTGAATTGAAAATATTAGTTAGATAAGTTTCCTCAAACATAGTTTCGAATACAAAATCCAAAAAGTAACTTTTGGTTCTACTGGACACCTTTTGTCACATCTGTGGTTTATATCTTTTGACTCAGTTGCCGGAGAATCCACAATACGAACCATTTTCTATCAATGTTTCAGATGGTTCGTACTGTGGATTCTCTGACAACTAAGTCAAAAAATTTAAGAATTCTCATTTTCAAATTTTATAAATAAGTTCTTATTAGTCTATTATAATTTTTTAAATGATAGAGAAGCTCAAATAATTTTCTCATACATTATACACATCTTTCAATTTAATTAAGAAATTATAGTAGATTAGTATCTATATCATAATTTTACATAAATAAGATTATATGGTTGTGATCTTCCTCCTTATAAGTTGCTAGTGCTCTTTCCTATAAGGATTTTTTTTGTTGAATTTGTAAGGGAAAGCTTAAATTTTAACCAGATCCATTTCTTACCGAGAAACAAATGCCTTCCTTTCAAGATTAAAGCACAAACTGGACCTTTTATTGAAAATACTAGAGAGGCAGATATTGAGGTGGAAGCAGTATTGTAAGAGATGGAGCTAACAAAGGGACAAAGCTAGAACTATGATCCTGAAGCAAAAGTATCATGGTTATTTATATCCACATTTATCAAAGCTATCAATTGAAAAATAGGTAAATATGGGAAGAACTTACTATAATTAATATTCTAGGAGAGAAGGAAACATAAAAGTCCATTACAGCTACTATTTTATCCACTCCTCAACCAAAAAAAGGAAATTAAATATCTTTTGGAGATGTTCAACAATCAACATCAAATTTAGGAAGAGATTTTGAGGTATTTAAGAGATGGAGGATGAGAGAAAAAAGGATCAATATCAAATACAATGTCACTAGAAATTTTTATATATTGCAAAAGTCACTATATCAAGTGATCCTGTGTATCCTCTTAAATAGTTAGAAAAAATAACAAAACAATATTCTTCATTTGCTTGTAGTAATAAAAATACATTTGTTAAAATTTTAGAAATCAATAAAAAAAAAAAGCTTTAGCAGAGTTCTTTAACAAAAAATAGATTATTTTTTCAAATTTCAGAAATCAAGAAAAAAAAGCTTTAGCAAAGTTCTTTCACAAAAAATAGATTGCTCTTAGCATTAGATGTTGGGAAAGGAAAATTTCAACTCTGGTGCTTAGAACCAAAATTCCACAAAAGTCCACGAAGCTAAATAAGGCAAGGATTCAAAAACTTTTGTATTCTCATTCAATACAAGACAAATTCATCCAACAAATGAGATCGATATTCATATTCAAATAGGAGAAATGCTATATTCTACCCTAACCAGTTCACCTATGAGTCTTTCTAATAAACATTGCTCTTAGCATTAGATGTTGGGAAAGGAAAATTTCAACTCTGGTGCTTAGAACCAAAATTCCACAAAAGTCCACGAAGCTAAATAAGGCAAGGATTCAAAAACTTTTGTATTCTCATTCAATACAAGACAAATTCATCCAACAAATGAGACCGATATTCATATTCAAATAGGAGAAATGCTATATTCTACCCTAACCAGTTCACCTATGAGTCTTTCTAATAAACAAAAATCAGTAAGCAAAACAACTAATGAATTAAAGAGGGAAAAATGAATTCTCTAGCCAAGGATAACATAATAAATCTTTAGAAGATGTAATTCTCAAATAGAAAATTGATCACAAATGATATCATTGATGTTTAGGAATTAATGAAAGCCAGTAACTCAGATATACAATCACATTGAAATAAGCTTAAATTTTTTTGTCTTTAACATCCATAAACACAAGAAATGGGAGACATATGTAAAGAGGAGTTGCTCCTCTCAATAATGATGGAGGAAAAAAATATGATGCACAAGATGGAATCATGAGCAGAATAGCTGCTTAAATAAAGAAAACAACAAGAAAGTATAATTATTCTTCAGGCAAGTACAATAAAAAAAAAATATTCTTCAGAAAATTTAGCAAAAGCTTGTTCTTTAAAAAATCAAGAAATTTATGATTTAAAGAAAGCATAAAAATCAACATGAAGCATAAAAAAATAAAAAAATCTTCATTTCTAAACTTGAGAAAAATGCTAACTTAAGGAAACATATTGAACGGTACATCAGTCAAGCTAATGGCACCTAATGTCTAGTTCACGCCATAATGATGTTGAGGAAGTAGACTTACCAAAAGAGTAGTAGATGAGACTGAAAATGAACCGGGAAATAAATCAGTTTTAGCTGGAAGTATTATAAGGCTTCTAAATACGAAACAAAGTTGGAACTCAGAGAAACAAAAGGTTTCTAAATAAAAAACAAAGTTGGAACTCAGAGAAACAAGGGTTTCTAATAAAACTCATTTGATCATGGAAACCAAGAGAGTTCTATCTAAAAGAAATTTTGCAAGATATGTGGAAGATAAATTTATACTCATGCAAAATCATGTTGTTAATTTCAACCGGAAATTCAATATTTTGCAATAGAAAAGGCTACCACCATTTAGAAATCCAGACGGTAAACTCGCATCTAAAAAAGTATATCAGAAGTTACCTCATGACTGTGCAAATAATGAATCAAAATTCGCGGGCTTGAGAGGAGCTCTAATTGGTCAAAAAATTATTGAAAACTATCTCATGATCTCCTTTTACATTAGGAAGTAAAACCTATTTTTGCAAAGAAACTAACTTTTATAAAGTTTACTAAGTTAGATGAAGCATATAAAAAGCTAATTTCTTTTACATATCCAACTAGAGAAGACTGGATAAACTCATCGGAATTCTCTCATGAATTCCTCAACTATAGAAGCAATATCCTAGTGGATAGGCCACATTTAGGGCAAATCCAGATTTTTGGGGTAAATCAAACCATCAACAAGTTGTTCTATATTTCCACGCCGAAGATTTTCAATAAATCACAAGTTGTTATTTTTAATGAATTTCTTTTCCGTAAGTTAGGAAGAGATAAAATATTTTAAAGAATATAAATATTATAATTTTTATATTACAAGGGTTGATGTTTGGGACAAAAAGATATTGATATTTTCATAAAAGCTTCAATGCTATATAGTTAGTTAAAGGGTACTAATTTCGTTTTATTTTATATGTGAGTGATTCATGTTTTACATTATCTTTTCTTCGCAAATTTAATATTGTACTGATTATGAGAAGTAGTAAAGCTATGGATTAGCCTCCCTTAAATCCTATAACAAAGTTATTTTCATTAGTGAGTTAACTAAATGAGCAATTTGTTCATGTTAGTTATTATGTATTAATTCATTATTGTCTTGCAGAACATTGTTATCTGAACTAGTGTTAGAAGAATCTTCTACACTCTTTTTGTTGTTAGATAATAGCAATATTCAGAATAAATATATCTGTTATTTGATATTATCTTATATATTTTGTGTCTACATTTTTCAATTTATTATAATATTATTTGATATTATCTTATATATCTTCTGTCTACATTTTTCAATTTGTTATAATATTATCTTTAGATCTAAAGACATTTGTTATACTTTGGAGAAACAAGTTTTATTTTCTTAATCAACAATTTTAAACCTTAAACCACCATTTTTAATGCATATCATTCATCCCGATGCTTTCACGCAGTTCTTTAACCAATAATTTTCAACCAGGGGCAACGCTCCCTCTTTTCAATTTCAACCAGACTAGTACACCTCGACACAATTCTTGGACTATTGTAATCAATGTTCATCACTATTGTTTTAAAGGTATTGTAATTTTTGTCTTCTGGATGGGATATTATAATTTTTGTCTTTCTCGACTGGTCAATATCTTTTTCTTCATGGACCTGCCGTACTAATGATCTGCACAGTATAAACACTAAAAAGAAAATTAAATACAGACATGCCAGATATAGAACTTCACCATACTTATTTAGTCAATGATAAATTGTAAGTGTTATATGTAGTGGAATTGCAGTCCTAGTTAGGAGTAGTATACGTTATGTTGTCCATAGTCCACCCATTTCTAATAGGAAATGGCTAACAACAATTTAAAATATGGTAGAACAATCTAGAGATTGAATGTTGATATCAATGAGTGCTTAATGGAATTACATTGGATTGCAATGCTCATAGTTGTTGGATCAGGTGCACAACAAAATTAAATAAACACAAAATTAACACAGCAGAAGATCAAATACATAGAACATAGCTATTAACGTGGTTCACCCAACCAATCTGGGCTATGTCCACCAAACATAGGCATCAGGAATATATTAATAAAAAATTTGGAGATTACATCAATGAAACTCTCACTCTCTCTCCCAGCTATCTGTATGACAACCTATTTTATAGTAGAGAGAATCTAACTGCTCTCACATCAAATTTAGGATGCATTAATTTGCTCCCAACAACCTGGAGATAATCCAGCAACAGATTTTCTATTGTTGTCACCTATAGAGATTTCTGCCTATTTCAGTTCAAACAGAAAATCTCAACAATCTCCACCTTGACAACAATTCGCCTAATGCCCTGTTATTATTATTTTATCTTTTCTGCAAGCCAAGAGAAGCCAAACACCAGCGTAGCTTCTCCAACAAAACTGGTTTCGTGAACATGTCTGCACAGTTCTCCTTTGTATGCACATTCACAAGAGAGACTCCCCTTTCAGTGATAACCTGTCTTACAAAATGGTACTTAATTGGAATATGCTTTGATTTACTATGATAGGCCGGATTCTTAGCCAAATGTATTGCACTTTGACTATCACAAAGTAACTTGATGTTGTCCTGTAACCTACCAAACTCACCAAGCAAACCTTTCAACCAAACCGCCTCTTTGCAAGCATGAGAAGCAGCAATGTATTCTGCTTCAGTAGTGGCCAAAGCAACAATGAATGTTTTGTAGCTTTGACATCCAACTGATAGCTCCACCTGCAAGAGTAAAGTCGTACCCTGAAGTTGACCTTCTCTTATCCAAATCACCTGCAAAATCGGAATCAACATATCCGCAAACAAATTCACTACTCTTATTGTAAGAAATACAATAACTACTTGTGCCTCTCAAGTACCGAAGCACCCATTTCACTGCGGACCAGTGTTCTTTACCCGGATTTGCCATGTACCTGCTGACAACCCCAACTGCATGAGAAATATCTGGTCGCGTACATACCATCGCATACATCAAACATCCTACTACATTGGCATAAGGAATTCGAGACATATAATCCTTTTCTTCATCTGTATTAGGACATAAACTCGAAGAAAGCTTAAAATGGGAAGCTAAAGGGATTGACACAGGCTTCACATTATTCATACCAAATCTCAAAAGTATTTTCTCAATATACTTCTGTTGTGATAGCCATAGCTTACCATTGCTCCTGTCTCTGAAAATCTCCATGCCCAAAATCTGTCTTGCTGCTCCTAGATCTTTCATATCAAATGTCCTTGCCATCTGTGCCTTCAATCTGTTGATTTCTTCTATGCTTTTGCTTGCTAAAAGCATATCGTCAACATACAATACTAAGATAATGAATATGCCATTTTTTAATTGCTTAAAATAAACACAATGATCATATTCACTTCTAACATATTTCTGACTCAACATGAAAGAATCAAACTTCTTATACCACTGCCAAGGCGACTGCTTCAGGCCATATAATGACTTCTTGAGCCTGCAGACAAATTTT